>APFE030332062.1:136529-152790 GCA_000404065.3 Pinus taeda
CCTAGAAGATGAAACGCCAAATTGTGGGCCCCGTTTTGGGTAAATTGGTACATCAATTTCCCAGGGTCGTAACTTTGGCATACGATCTCCGTTTGACGTGTATGATAGCTCGTTAGAAAGATCTATCCGAGAACTACCACTTTGGGAAGGGAAACATGGACCAATGTTGCCTCCAAATTTCCCAAAAAACGTCGTTTAGGGCCTCAAAATGGCTCCGGAAGTTCAGGACCGGAAAAACTGCTAAAAATAGTAAATTGTGCTACAATTATGGAAACTGAAAAATTGAAAGAGACAGTTGTGGGGGTCCAAATGGGATAGGTGGGTGGCCACCAACATCCACCTGGATTAAAAATGGATATACTCTTTTTAGGGAATGAAACCATGACCACTACCTAGTGAGAGTCCTCCACCTCTGGGAAGTGGGCAACATAAGAAAAATTCTCCTCCATCTTGAAAAGATTCAAAACAACTGTCTTTATGGTTCAGAACACCTTGGAATCCTTTGGCTCGTCAGTAAGTTCTCTACCCCTCTTTTCAAAAATTCCTAGTGTTAGTTTGGTCGGTGCTTCTTTATTCAGATTGGTAGCTATCTCCCTTCCCTTGCTGGGCCCTACTTTTTTTACTGAGCCCATAGTGCAAGACACTCGTTTGCTTGCTACCCTAATTCCCTTTGTTTCTCGGCACCCCGTTCTGATTACGTTACCCCAAGTTGTTAACCTCAGTGACAAAGAGCTTCTCTCCATCACTACCACCCAAATAATCGAAGAAATATTTCATTCCACTTCAACTACTTACCCACTATCCCATAATCCATCACCCCGCATGACCTCGCCCTCCATGACCATTCCAAACTTTCCTCAGACTGACAACCTCCGCAATGCCGAGACCAAAGTGGAGGTTGGCTCCATCGTTAAGGAAATCACCGACACCACCCATGAAAACATCACTATGAATACTACACCCGCGGATATGGTTACAATTCCTCTTTTATCCTTGTTACTGGTATCATATCTTGAATTAGCGAATGGCCAAAAAATCCACCCTAGTCCCCAAGGTGAGGAAGTTATAAGTGTAAAAACTTAGACCTCTACCCCTATTCCCAATTTTCCACCACCATTTTTTCCAGATGTCCACACCAGCACCCACACTATAGGGGACCTATAGTGGGAAACCTCACCACAAGGCCAATCTGAATAGTTGGTCGCTAATGGAAAACCTCAATAGACCCAATTCCCTGTCCTTGCTACCATGTTGATAGATGACCTTCGAAATCGGTCATCCTCTCAATTGTTTAGCTTCATTTAACTGGTTTATCGCCAAGAAAAAGCATTGCATAATACATTGTAAGTTAATCATATGCAACAAAAATAACAAATTATATCCTTAGCGATTGAGCGGGGTCAACTCCTACAAGAAAATAAAGCACTGCACTAACACGTTGATGACATCACTGCTAAGTTTTATACATTTTGGCCTACTATCGCTAAGGTAATACCTAATGCACCAAAATATTTCTTAGCCTGCACCCTTTCATATTACTGTGACCACATTATAATTGCTTGTGTTGTTGGCTTAGTGGGTCCTAACCTAGGTTCAGAGTTAAGTTTTCCATACAAATCACTACACTACTGGCCCTTTCGGCATCAATCAGTGGAGCGTGGATTGAAGTCTCACCCGAAGCAGTATGGGGGGATGTGGAACCAAGTTTCCGCACCCATAAATGATTGTGATGTCGTTTAATGGCCTAAGACTTCCTTCGTGCAGATCGATAAGCCCTTAAGGATTATCGATATTACTTCCTCTTACCAGCCTCTAGACCTTCGTGAAGGTCTATGACTGTCTTTCGCTGACCTTAACAGGCAAATCGATTGCTTACATGCCTCTATAACTACCCTTAGTTTTGTATTTACCTGAATCGGCCTAAGTATTTGATATCTTTAACATTTATTAAGATATTCTTCACGTAAAATGATATTAGTACTTGTGTTCATATAACAGTGTAAACCATGCAGAATTGCGCATCAATACAATATTGAATCATAAGCCCATAATTCATCATAACATAAACACATTCATTCATAATAGAATTAAATGGACAAAACAAAAATATTTCTAGAATAATCTCTTTATTGATACTTCAGATTTGTTTACAGACTCAAGACTACCCTGTGCACTCAGCTGCGGACTCTACTCTAGGCCTCTACGCACACAGTTGTAGAGCCTCTTTTCTGCTTTAATAATCTTCGCTCTTCACTTCTTAATGACCCATTACATCAATATCATCCACTATCAACTATCTTAGACTCTCTAAGACTCTCCTTTTTATACAATCCCATGGTTCGCAGACCATGGGTAGGTCTATACAAGCTGACACAACTTACATAAAAGAAGGGAAAATCCTTTTATGACACTTACTATCTACGTGCTCCACGACCACAACTTGTGGATACTTTATACTTTGCATAACAAAAACTTGGGCTTTCTACCCTTAAAATGATCGCAAGGGACCCTGTCCCAACAGGCCTCCAACAAAAATATCACGAATTTCCCCCAAGTCACTCTTCTAGCATGGAGATCTTACTACGGAGACCTCCCAACTCGACTTGCACTATTACTATCTCGTTCACACTTTGCGTGGTTGCCTGCTTGATTTTCTTGACCAACGATTCAGTCACTGGTCCTGCACTGTCTTCTTTGAGCTTTTACTGTGTCCTTTGTAGGCCTGCTAACTTTTCTTCAATGGAGGCAGAGATAACATATGCCTCATCCAACCAAGGCCCCAATTTGGCCTTCAAGAATGCCTCTTTGTGTTGCATTTCCTCCACCTATTCGAGCAATTGATTTGCCTCATGCAACTTAGGTAGTCGATGTGATATAACAATGGTGCGCGCCATCGCTTTTGCTTCGCCATATTACTGCTGTAATTCTCGGGCCTTTGTATTCAACCTCTATAGGTTAGGATCCTCCTACAGAGTCATAATGACCTCCATAGACTGCTCAAAGAGCATGGTACAATCTGCCACAAGGACATCTACTGTTGCAACTCCATCCTTCATAACGGCTTTGTGTTGTGCTCTAACCTCTGGGGGGGTTAAAGGTTGTGACTTCAACTCAAGCTCTGTGATTTTAAGGTTCAATTAACTGAACCTTGGCCATCTCGATCCTTGTATCGTGCACACCTACAACTAATTTCCTAATCTTGGCCTCCATTGGTGCTTCTTTTGGGATATGCAGTTTCGGAACAGTTTTACATGCTTCTGCTACCACAGTCGCGGTTCGCTCATACTTCTCCTGAACCTTCTTCCATTCTTCTAGCAAGGATTTCTTCTCAATGAATATCTATTCATTGTTGACTTTCTATTTTCTAATCATGCTTAGCACGCGCTGCTCTTAGGCCTTAAGCTCTGCAATCACACTTTCTTGCAACGTGTGAAGGAATTCCTTGAGGAGCGTGGCCAAGTTCAAACCAATGTTCTTTAAAGCACTAACATTAGTCTTGTCATCTTCCACCTCTGTGATCATAGCTCCATCTAGTAGCACGACTGCTCGGAGATCCAAAAGCGAACCAACTTTGCAGCTTGAGTGTTCCCCGATGCCAAACTAGTTGATGTCGTGCTGCTCTAACCTGCACTCGCTTGCACTATATTTGTTTGGATCTGAAGCTCATGCATACCCGTCTATATAGCGACTAGTGCTTTCTTTTGATGCTACTCAAATTGCTACAACAGTTCTACGATCGTGTCCCTCACCTTGTCTCCAATATCATCCAAGTCACCCTCCTTCAAGGTGATAGGATCGAGCGACGATTTGGAGGCTATGGTCTTCTTTTGCTGTCCCTCCTTTTCCTATTCTCTATGTTGCTTTACCCGGAAAGGAGTGCCCTCGAAATCTCCACCACCCTGTTCTGAGTGTTCTTCTTCCTCCATTTGGGGTGGAGGAGATTTCTGACTTCTATCAGGGTCATGCTCTTCCTGCTCCGCTTGCTCCTTTGCGGCGCGTTCCACTTCTTCACGAGCCTTCTCCTCAGTCTCCTTCTTCCTCTTTTCTACTAATTGTTGAACCTTTAGTCGAGCTTCTTCCTTTTTCTGCTTTTCCATGGACTTACTAGTCCCAACGACCAAATCTGATGGTGTGTTCCAATCTGATGGCCATCGCTTAAGGACCTCTGCGATGGCATCATCCATAACCAAGTAGGGAAGATCATACCACTTCTAGTTCGGATCCTTTAGTGCTCGGACGTAAATGCGGTGGAAGTCCGCTTTGAACTCTGCATACCTAGATAACTACTCAAAAATGGTTGGCGACAACTGCAACTTTCAATTGATGGCCATATGAATGCTCATCTCCATTAATACCCAAAAAAAATTAGTTTCCCGAACCCACACAACATCCTTTATGGCCCATAGTGAAGAAAACTTCATTGCTTATGGAAAATCTATCTAAATTGGAGGAAACTGGTTGTCCTATGGAAAATCCCATGCGAATAACACAATTGACAGTAAGAGCCATGAGTAATGGAAAGTTTTACTCTGGTCTTGTGCCTCTCTGTAGTTTGCAAGGAACTCGCTACACAGGTAGTGTGCCTAGTTGAACTGTATGACCTCCTCGCATTGAGCCGTTAACAAAACTATTGGTGTCAGCACCTCGTCCATGCGACACTTCCTCATCACTTTGCCAACCAAAATTTGGGTGGCCACCTTCACCGTGGGGCCAATAATACTGGAAATAGAATAACTGAGCTCTTTCTTGACAAGTTTGAACTTGTCCTTCATCTTCTCGATGAGGTCATGCTCACTCGTCTTGCGCCAAATGCCTTTACTGGATTCAGTCCTGAATGATGGAGTAATGTGATCCTATGGATCAGTATATCAGTGATCGGTATGGGCTCAGTCAACCATAATCATCCGTGATGCACAAGGCACAACAAGGCACAACAACTACTTAATAACTATCAAATTGATGGGGGCGCAGTGGTAGTGAGGCACCCATAGGAGGTTCAACAACCCTGCCTTGTTTACCCCACGAATCCATTCCATCGACTCGAGTACGGTGACACCAAATTCATTGTAGAACACTCGCTTCATGAAGGTATTCGTGGGCAGGTGGGGAAACTGCTCAACGTCTCCCAAATCCTAATTTTCAAGTTTTAGATGTGGGACACACTAAGCACAGACCTTCAAAAGTGAATTATTATTATTATTGTTATTATTATTTATTTATTTACCTTGTCTTGGTGTGGAGGGATGTACTCTGGAAGCTTCGAAATAGGGTCTGCCCCCTCAACATCTATGTCTTCCATGCCCTCGTCATCCTCCAGGTCTATGAATTTTCCTTTCTCCTACATGGTGGGATTTTCTTTCCACTGCACTTGTGTAGCTACATGTTTCCTTGGTGACTCGCACACTGGTAGTGCCTTCTTTTGTTTATCCTTCTTTGGCTTGGGAGCCTCTCTCAGCAGCATAGGCTTTGGCGTAGGTGATCTCCACACCTTAGGCACTGCTGTGGGAACCTCCATACTCATGACCTCAGGGGCAGCTCCCTCAGAGGTGACATTGTCCCCTATACTAGCAGTCTTAGCTGTAGTAGGCATGACACTGTTAATGAAGTTCTGATTGGACTCAAACAAAGGGCTAGCAAGCAAATTCTGAGAGAGCTCATGCAATAGACAACAACATTAAAAAATTCTCAGAATGGAAAGTGTTTCTCACTAGATGACCATCTATAATTTATAGGAAATTTTGAATTCGAATTCGACTGTTCCCCCCAAAATCCATTCATAATTGTGAGATTGGCAACAAATTTCCCAAGTTTTCAAAGTTTATTTCAGTCTTAAATGACTTAAATGTCAACGACCTACTCCTCTTAACCATCTTCTAGCAGTCAAATCATGAACAATGACAATAACGGTCACTTTTTGGCTATGCTGCGTGGTCTCTCGTCCTATAGTGCAACTCCCTCTGTGCATATGCTGACACTGTGACACCCTTCTATTTTGCGTAGACCCCTCATCGCACAGATCTACAACTTGGGAAGTGTAGTTTATAGTCCCGCGCCTCCTTGCAGCTGCCTAGAGCACTAAGACTGTGATACCGTCATATAGTCATATGGCTGGATCCCTGGTGTATGGCTTCAATCAGTTTCCTTTTACATTTATGGGAAATGATCTCCACTCAATTTCACAAGCTAAGCCACTCCACCATCGGTAATCTCCTTGATCACATATGGCCCTAGCCAATGCATCTGAAATTTTGTTGGAAATTTATCAAACTTGTTGTCATAAAGTAAAACTAAATCGTTTACCTTGAACGTGTGCAGTTTGATGTGCCGATCGTGTCATGCCTTTTTGCGCTCCCTCTCAAATTGTTGATGGAATCCAACCAAGAATCTATCTTCCTCCAGCCCTATCAACTGCGCGAGCCTCTCTTCTAACGCTCTGTGATCCGCCAGACCTATGAATGCCGCTATGCACAAACTAGGTACAATGTATTCCATCACTGCTTCTATGCCATAGACTAGCCTAAACGGTGTCTGTCTAGTCAACTTTTTACAAGTAGTTCTATAAGCCCATAGCACCACTGTTATGCACACATCCAAATCATTCCTATATGCATTGCATAATTTTGTCAATGCATTCTCCAATATCTTATTAAACGCTTCCACCTTCCCATTAGCCCGAGGATGATATGGCGTTCTCTTTTGATGATACACTTGGAACCCTTTCATCAGCATGTTGATCATTTCATTAAGGAAGTGTGTACCACGATCACTCATCAAAATCTTTGAGAAACCAAACCTAGTCAGTACATATTCAAATAGGAACTTCAATGCTATTACGCCTATACAATCCTTCACAGGTTGCGCCTCTGCCCATCTGGTCAAATACTCAGTTGCGGTGATGATGTAGCGCGCACCCATTTTCTTTCCTAGAGTCTAAATTGTTCCTACAAAATCAATAGCCCATTTCTCAAATGGCTGCAATGAGACTTGCAGATTCAGAGGTAGTTCATCCCCACACGACGGCATACCAATCCTCTCACATGCATCACACACCCTACAATATGCTTTGGAATCCTTATGCAATGTTGGCCACCACAACATAATGCGTAAGATCTTCTGCGCTATTGCCTTTCTTGCATAATGGCCTCCCACAACCCCTCCATGAGCTTCAACTAGGATACTTCTTCATTCAAAACCGGGCACATAGTGTCACAGTACCTCATCCAATCCCATTTTATACAAATGACTTGCAATCACAGAGAAGTCTGCCATGCGCACCACTTATTCCTTCTTTTGTTGACTAGTGTATCCTTCTGGAACCATTCCCACAGTTAGGAAGTGGATGATGTCTGCAAAATGATTGTCGGCCATGCACACCGCAAAGAGCTGCACGTCAGGCAATCCTTCCTCCAAATTAGTGGGTTCCTCTCTAGTTTCAATGTGCGACAGATGATCTAGTCCTGCATTCAATTTCCCTGGCTTCACAATGGCTTCAAAATCATACTCCTGAAACAACAACAACAACCATATGCATATATCGCCCCCCAACATAGGCTTTTTGACTAGGTACTTTAATGCGGAATGGTATGTGTACATCTTAAAGTGTCCACTTAGCAAGTAATGCCTGAACTTCTCGAGCACGTACACCATAGCCAACCCTTCGTGCTCCGTCATCGAATAGTTGTTTTAAGCCTTCGAAAACTTTCTACTCACAAATGCTATCGGGTGATCCTGTTCTCCTTCACCGGCCTATGTCAGTACTCCTCCCAGCGTAATACATGACGCATGCACATGCACATGAAATTCCTTCTTCCAATCCGAGAAGATGAGGATCGATGCAATGACCATCTTTTCTTTCAACACATCCAGGATCCACTCACATTCCTCATTCCAACATAATGTAGCGTCCTTCTTCAACATTTTTTCCATCAGCGTGGTAATCTAGGCATAGCTCTTGATGAACTTCCTATACTATCCAGTATGGCCAAGTGTTGCACGTAGCTGTTTAACACTTCTTGGTGCTTCAAAATTGATTATAATCATGATCTTAGTTGGATCCACCATAAATCCTTGTCTTCACATTACATGACCCAACAAGATTACGAAAGGGACATAAAATAAACACTTCTTCAAGTTTAGCACTATTTGATACCTCTGAAACATATCCAGTATCAAGTGCAAACTAGCTACATGGCATTTGACCAGTCCAAACACTGTCCAATCATCAAATTATACCTCCAAAAACTTGAGAATAAACTCTTTGAATGCCGGAATGACTACGTGTTAAAATATCGTTGGCGTATTCTTTAGTCTAAAAGGCATTATAGTATACTGAAAGCACCCCCACTCGGTTGCGAGGGTTGTCTTACTCTTATCTTCCAGAAAGATCTTGATCTGATGGTACCCCGAGAACCCATCAGTGGATGAATATGCTTCCCGTCCTCCTACATTATCCAACACCTCATCCATGAATGGAGTTGGAAAGGGATCATGAATGCAAGCATCATTTAGTTTCCCAAGATCCATGTAGATCCTTATCTCATCCTTCTGCTTATTTTCTTGAACGACCATAGGACTTACCCAGTCAGACTCCTCCACTGGTCCAATAATACTTGATGCCAACATCTTATCCAACTCCAAGCAGACCTTTTCCTTATACTTAGGATTAAGATGATATGGTCTCTGCTTCACAGGCTTCACATCTGGTTTCAACGTTATCTTCATCACTCCTAAATTGCCTATTATCCCCTTAAAGTCTAAAAACTTTGTAGGGAACAAATATTGGTATTCACGAAGCAACTGAGAAACCTTATCCACCGTAGCATCATCCTAGTAGTCCCCTATCTTCACAAACTTCGGCTCCGCCTCTATCCCAATGTTCACTTGTTAAGTTTTCAGTGACGTGGTGATATATGGATTCTCTATCTGCAGTCCCTCAACTTTGTAGTGACCTTCTGTCTCTAGGATATTAATGTTCCTTTGATCCTCCTCTTCTTCTTCAGCAGTCACATTATAGCACTCCAGCGCATGGCATAGCTGGGTGGTCTAATATGGTTGAATCAAATCTAAGGGATCCTATGGGATTCAGAAGATTGCTACCTTGACCTCTTGTAATGCTTCATCAATGCACTCAAATCTATCTTCAAAGAAAAATGTCATCAAGAATCCCTATCTCAAAATATCCCATTCGTCCATGCCATGGTGGAGCTATGTCTCCAAGTACCAATTCATTGTTATTACATCTAAAGTGTGACAGAACAAATGCACCCACTCTGGTTGCAGTTCTGCTCCATAAGCATCAGTCCGTTTTCTAAGTTATCACGTGGATCACTCCTTCCATTATATTTCTCTATCAATCTCACCTTTGGGTGACCAATCTACACTCTCATCATTCTTTTGTACTCGCACCATCCATCAAAATTGTCTTTATGCATACCCCACCATCTTGTAGGGGTAGTGTGCAGCGCTAAGTCCAAGGCTTGGAAGTGATGCTTCTATGGCACTTCCCTTTCAAATGCATCCAAAAATTTATCAACATTAGTTAAACCATCATAATAAGGAAAACTTCTTACCTCCTATGATACACAACGCAGTGATTTAGTCATCATGTTACATCGTAGCATGGACACTTCGTGCAATCAATTCTGCCAGTGTTCCAACTCTTCATCCAAATTTGATGTACAAGAACTTTCGAGGTCCCATGAAATGCACCCATATGCTATTGGATTCACCCAATCCTGATCTCGTGTCGTTATCTTATAAATATGGTCCAAATCATTGTCACTTTCATAATCGCGGATTGGTTCAGTATAGCGCGGTCTTTCTGCAGTGTCCAAAGGTACTACTACGTAGAGAAATTTTCTTTCAAATGACATTTTTTGCTTCTTTAGGTTGATCGCATGATTCATGTCAATAGCCCATTCAATCCCAAGGAGCACGGGGTAGGGATTGCTATCATGGACAATCTTTATTACTTCGAAATCAACCAATGCACTCATGCTTTCAATATCTATTGTTACTCCCTGCAATCTCCCCATGGGGATAATCATTTGCTGATTCACCATCCTCAATTGAATAGGATACCACTGTAGCGCAAGTCTCCCCATTCTCTCCCATGTTTGTTTTGGCAAAACATTTGCACCTGACCCAAAATCCAAAATAGCTTGGTCCATTTCATACTCCCCTATTTGCGTGGTGAGCCTCATCTCACGCCTTGTTCTTGCCTTATGCTCACCAATATGATACATGGGAGTTCTCTCCATAATTAACTCGTAACTATGGAAATTGCACTCCTCGTGACCTACTAATTTGCCAAAGATGTAGAAGAGTTGTTTCGATATCTGTACAAATTTCTGCAGCAAGTGGCAATTATCTGTCGCATGTTTTCTAGCTACCTGATAGATAGCACACCACAACGCGGGCCTTGTAGTTGGACCTGCTTGAGCTTCCGTCCTCAGAGGCATCGGCCCTCCTCCTACAACATAATTTGTGAAGACAAGGAAATGATCTTTATCATACCCCTGACTCTTACATTTAAAACACTAAACTTCTTCGTGCACCTTTGGCTGAGTCGCTCTATCCTTCTTTAGACTTTGGAATTCTAGGCAAAGGTTCTGCAACTCTGTGTGAATCTATTGAGCTCCCAAAGCAACATCTTGAATTGGTTTCTCATGAAATATCATCGCAATCTCTAGGGCCTCCGCCTGGGTCCCAATATTTTACTATGATAAAGCAATCCTTAGATGAGGCAAGAGCGAAGCCATAAACCATTCGCGATGCTGCCCATCCATAAGATTCATATTAGCTTCGTGAATTTTTCATTTCAATCTTTGATACAGCTCTTAGGGTGTCTCGCTAGGCTTCATCACGATTTCCTTGAATCCAATGATTAATTGTGCTTTAGACTTGGGTCTATTGAATTCCTTATTCAACGCAGTCTGAATGTTTGCCAACGTAGCTTTCAGGTTATTAGTGTAATACTTAATGTACCACGTTAGCATGCATTCTTGTAAGTAGTAACCAATGTTGCTTTCTTCATCTAATTGTCTGTAATGTTCTGGGCTTGCTACACAACCTTTGCAACAAACCAAAACTAGTCCATGTCCTCATTTACCAAGCCCTTGAAAATGGGCAACTTCACTGTATTCACCATATTGAATGGTGGTGGAGGTGGTGGTGGTGTGGGTGAAGGTGTATGCAGTGTAGGTGAAGATGGAGGTGGTGTGGGCAGATGGGGTATTTGCGAGAACCCTTTCCTTATTAACTGGACAACGCTCTCCAGAGAAGCCTTCTTCATCGTCACTCAAAGGAGGCTCAATTAGCGGCCTATATTAAGGTCATGTTCCCCTTCTATCCATGAATAAATTTCCACTTTATGTAGCTCCAAACATCAATGTAATTACGTAACCTACTTTTCACACAAGATAATTTTAATCCAAGTATTCAAATATCTCAAATACTTACCTCATGGTCCCTTGAAGAAGCATCGCTCTGCTTCATTGTAGCTAATCAAGGTATCGACCACGAGCTCTGTCACAAGCCCTTCGAGGACACAATCAAGCCAGTGATCGACAACATGTGCAATCTTATCTTCAGAGGCTTCCAATATTTGCGCTAACTCTGGGGTCCACACTATTGGACCATTAAGCCTCCACCTTCCCTGGCCGTTTGCCAATTTGGCGATCCACTCGTATAATTCGACTAGGAAGGAACATAAGAAAATTTCATGTATCTCTATGTACATATACCTATCCAACCACTTGTTTTTTGTCAGTCATGGATTTATATTTTCTTGCACCACGCATTTGTGGATCTTCCTATCCAACCAATCTTCAACTTCTTTCTTTGTTGGATTCCAATGATGCGACATCACACATCTCTTTATGTAGATCTCGCTCCCGACAACAGAACCATTTGCTGACTTAATGGATCCTGACCCAGGTTCAGAGTTAAGTTTTCCAAACAAATCCCTACACCACTGGCCCTTTCGACATCAATCTGTGGAGCGTGGACTGAAGTATCACCCGAAGCCATATGGGGGATACTGGAACCAAGTTTTTGCACCCAGAGACGATTGTGATGTCATTTTATGCCCTAAACCTTGCTTCACGTAGATTGATAAGCCCTTAAGGCTTATCGATATTACTTACTCTTACCAGTTTCTAGACCTTCGCGAAGGTCTACAACTGTCTTTCATGGACCCTAAACAGGAGAATCGACCACTTACATGCCTCTATAACTACCCTTAGTTCTGTATTTACCCAAATTGGCCTAAGTATCTAATATCTTTAACAAGTATTAAGATATTCTTTGTGTAAATAGATATTAGTACTTGCATTCATATAACAATGCAAACCATGCAAAATCACGCATCAAAACAATATTAAATCATAAGCCATAATTCATCATAACATAAACACATTCATTCATAACAGAAGTAAATGGACAAAACACAAATATTTCCAGAATAATCTCTTTATTGATACCTCAGATTTGCTTACAGACTCAAGACTACTTTGTACACTCAGCTACAGGGGTCCACGTCCTCAACTGTGGACTCTACTCTAGGCCTCTGTGCATACAACTGTAGAGCCTCTTTTCTATTCTTAGAGTCTTCGCTCTTCACTTCTTAATGACCCATTACATTAATATCATCCATTATCAACTATCTTAGGCTCTCTAAGACTCTCCTTTTTATACAATCCTGTACTATGGGTAGGTCTATACAAGCCGACACAACTTACATAAAAGAAGGGAAAATCCCTTTATGACACTTACTATCTACGAGATCTGTGACCACAACTTGTGGAGAATTTACACTTTACATAACAAAAACTTGGGCTTGCTGCCCCAAAACTGACTGCAGGGGACCCTGTCACAACATGCGCCAACCTTGTTTCGTCAAACCGGGAACTTAAGAGCGCTATCAAAAGTGACCATAAAGCACTCCCTTATCTTGACACTAATTATGTGACTGAAATTAAGCAGAAGATTACTGATTTGGCTTCTCTAAAGGCCTCCCTTCACCAAGATACTGGGGAAGTGAAATAAATATTTACATAAGTTCATGACTAGTTTGGCTTCCTCACTTGAAAGAATCAACCCATCTATGCTTTACGTCAACATGCTCATCAATTGTTCAATGAAGCCTTGCTTATGCCTAAACTCAACCAATAAAAATACCTTTTTTCCCAGACTTATTTTCTAGAGAAACAAATCCAACAGATTGAGGATGACTCTTGACCCACCAAGGCTCTCCTATGTGACCTCAAACCACCAGCATACATCCATTTTTAGAAGTTGCGGCATCTAAAAACTAAAGAAAAGACCTAATGGAATGCCCTCATGACTACCTAACCAGCCCAACCAACGACTGAACTTACCATGTCATTTCTTGAGCAAGCCTCTACTTTGTTAGATTCCTAGCGATTAACGATTGCTGAGTATACACAATTTAAGACCAAATCCGTCCAATTTGTCCTAGAGTTGGGTCCTTCATTTGAGTAAAAACCCATAACACATGAAGGAAAAATTTAGGAAGAAGTAGCACAAGCAGGAGCCTGGCAATAGCAACAAGAAGAAATAACATCAACCAAGTATTAACTCAGGGATGAGTCAACTGATTGTGTTTGAGGCTTATTGGGTCCTTCCTTTTTGGGGATAAACTTTTGACACATTTTTACCAAGTCTGGTCGAAAGGTAGTTGTGTAGGAAACCACTAAGGAAAAGAGAGAAAATATGCTAAGATTTGTTAAACCCTAAAGTTAGAAAGAGAAAAGTATGAGAAAATGCAAGCTCAATGGTGTTCATAGAGGTTGCCGAGGAGAGATGGAGTAGTTGCAGTCGAGTCACAAAAGCCACCAAAGAGGAAAGCACATAGCATCCAAGGGAAAGACTAGAAGTTCAAGTGAGTGAAGCTTATAAAATCCAAAGGAGAAGGAAATCGAAAATAAATTTGGAGCTTATATGTCAAGGTGTTGTCACTGAGTCTATTGGAATTAGTTTTGTTCTTAGTTCATCTCTGTTTGAGAAAAAATGTATGATGATGTAATGATAGTTCTAGGATGTAATGATATTTTATTTTTAATGGAAAGAAGTTGTGGGACTATTCTATGCTTCTAAATGAATTCATTTGCATGGCCCTTTTTAAACTTTTCTTTTGCATGAATGTGAAAGTTATCAGTCTCTTTGGATGTTTTGCAAGTCACATTTTGTGTTGGTTGCATGTATGATAATGCAATTTCCTATAATAATGTGGATGATAATCATTGTGTAGCCCTCCTTGATGTCTGGTTCTAGTCCCTATCCTCGTAAGGTCTCGACACACCTCGGGTGAGATGATTTAATTCTTCTGTAAGGTGAAAATGATGGTGTTGTGATAGACTACAATAGACCCTTTATTGGCCCCTGCGTCTAAACCTAGGGTCTCTATCTTTTACAGTTTTTTGCCAGCAAGTGATCTTGCAGAGATTGTTAGATCTACGTTGGAAAAATCAGCATGAGCTTGGTTCTAGTTATTTAGAAAAGTATAAATCCAAAAAAAAGTCATTCAAGATTCAAAAGCCTGGGTTGGAGGCTAATGAGGCAGCAAGAAGCAAATCAAGGAAGACACACAGATAGGCAAGTGAAGAAATAGTGAGAGTATAAACTCCACTCAACACACTAGAAAGAGAGACAAAAATCCATAATCAACTATCTAGTGTGACAACAAGAAGATTCCACTAGCAAAGGAGGAGTGAGAAAAGAAAAGAATCCTACCTTGGCTTGAGAAATAAAGAAGAATTAAGAAGAAGAAGCCTAGTTTTTGGGCTTAAAGACATATTTCAAAGTCCATGACTGCTCTGAAAACATGAAGGTTAGGGTAGAAATTTTCAATTTGAAAGGAAATATTGACATATAGATTTGAGATACATCAAAGGCATAAGACAGAAGCAAATAACATGTATAAAATTTGAGAAATATTACCAATAAAATTATCTATTTGAGAGGTACTATGAAAACAAGATTAAAGAGTTCAATGAGAATAAACTAGGATAACTCACCTTGGATGCTTATGTCAACATTGTTTTGGAGTTGCTAAGGTATATGCCCTACATCAAGGAAAATAAGGTAAAAATACAACCTCATTGGGTTATCACAATCCTATCAAGATAGGATTGAGTTTGATGAACCAAGGAAATTGGAGGACACTATTCAAAAGGGTAGATAATGCTATGATCGGTCCAAGCATAAGGTCAAATTATGGGCAGATTGGAGAAGGAAAGAAAAATATAGTTTTAAACAGAAATGACCAAAATCCTCAAGATACAAGCCAATGGGGAAAATTTCAATTTCACCACACCTGCTACAAGTGAATTTCAAAGGAATTTCCCTATATTCAATATAAAGAAGCCTGTTAAATATACAAGAGAAGTGTATGAGGGTACCAAGAGAAGGGAATTATAGTGTTGGGGATGGGAGAGAATGTCATGTTGAAGGACTATCCTCACCAAAAACAAAACAATAAGAAATTATATAACATCTAAGAAGAAATAATGATGAATAATGTGGCTCAAAGCGTAGCTCAAATTTATGTGGCATTGAACAACAGGAAAAAAAATCATCAAGCCTTAGTGATCAAAATGTATGGTTTCTAACCAACCTGTATCAATTTTAACCGATAAAAGTTCTAATTTTAGTTATATATGCCTAAAAGTTGTAAATATGTATGCTTTGAAAAAGATACCTCATGGAAAGTCATGGCTTGTCCAACTAGCCATGAGAGTCAAGAAAAGGGTGGGAGATTTGGTGGAGCCGTGACACCTAGAACTAGGAAACATGCCCATGACAACAACCCTCAATGTGTTAGATGTATATTCCTATGATGTATTGATGGGTATGGACTAGTTGGAAATCTGAAGAACTAAGGTAGACTGCTATAGTAAGTCATTGGAATGCCTCAATGATGAAGGTGAGGAAAGAACACTACTAGGGGTGAGAAAGCCTATCTCAATCAAGAAGAATTTTGTGCTACAAGTGAAGAAGTTTAGTAGGAAGTGTAGGTTTTAACCCTGTACAGAAATTACCTGCATACGAATTCTAAAACACATAAAATAAACAATGTGAGAGCATAACACATAAAACACATATACACAGAGATTTTCCCCTAGATCCCAAAATTGGGACTACCAGTGTTACACTGAAATTTGTCACCATGACTATCTGCAGTTAATATGGCTCCATCAATAGTCATATTATCCTCCTTGTCAAGCCTAATACCTCTGCT
>APFE030332069.1:0-15356 GCA_000404065.3 Pinus taeda
TATGGGTTAACCACCTTATTTATTACTATGGCCCATCCCATTATTACATTATTACCTTGGTACCTCCCTTGGTACCCCATATTATCCCCCCTAGGTATATAACATTCCACTCCCCTAAGCATGTTTCATCCCCGAAACATGGGAAGAACACAAATAATAATATCTACTCAAAAGAGTAGTCCACTGGTACCATGCACGTGCATCTAGCCATCCAAGAGAAAGGTGAACCCTCGATCTCGTTGGTGCCTCGCTTGCTTGAGATGGAAGTTGACCGTGACAACTCTTCTATGTTGATGTGCAGTAGGTGGATCTTCACTCCTTGCTATCCGTCATACGGGGGTTGTTGTCCTTGTGGCTAATTGGTTGCCATCTTGTTGGTTGTTTTCTTGCGAGGTGATGTGGGTGATGATATGTTGAAGTTTTATCCCACGTTGTCTTTTTCTTTAATTCACCCTGCTCTGGTGCCTGTTGTGATGTCTTCTTTTCTAATATGACTTCAACCACTGCGCCCTCATCTGATGTACCTGTAACCTTTTCTGCTTCAGCCTCTGTTTGTGTTTGATTGTCGATCATCAAGGCTCATCATCTGATATGTCAGTCCCTGGAACATCTTCTGCTTCAGCCTCCATGTACTCTACCTGTTTATTGATGGAAATATCCTGTAATGTAATTTTCTTCTTTTTATACCAGAGCTTCAGGAATTTCTTCTGTACATTAATATTGATAGTACCCACGGATTCCATCCAATGATATCCCAAAACAAAATCCATATTATCCATCTCTGAAGCATAAAAATCACCATGCAACACATACTTATCCATAAAAATATTCAAATCCTTATATATGTGAACATCCTCATCATCCACCTATGTGTTTTCAATGTGTTTGGCTGGAACTTGCAATGTTTTTGCCAAATTAGCATCGATAAAATTATGCTTGCAACTAGGATTTATAGACACAACGATCTTCTCCTTCTGAATCAACCCATGAACCTATAATAAGGATATACCAGTAGGAATTATACCCACATGTTTTTCCTTATCTTGTTTTCTGGCATGAGACCATCTGTCTAAAAGTAATTTCTCAAATTCTTCATCGGGCAGGTTGAGAAACTTCTTTTGGTTAAGTAATCCCCACCATGTGGCTGCCTCATCTTCAAAATGACCCAATGCCAAATATTTCCAATTGTTTTTCTATAATGATTTCGATTTTTTTTATGCATGCTTCAATAGTAAGACCATTATCTTTTCCTGTAAAACCACTACCCGCCATGAAGAGGGTTTTGAAAAAAAACTTGGCGAAAATTTGAAATTGTCACAGTTTCGTCAATATTGCTCAGAATCTCTATTATAACCTGTTTTTGGAAATGGAACAACCATTTTGCATATGTTCATGTGATAGAAATCCTGATTCATACATTAGAATTTCAGATCTGCGCTGCTACTCTCCGGCCGTCACCCAAAATTTCTAAAAAAAGAACTAATTTTAAATCAGCGATATCTCCCTCATCCGGACTCTGATTCAACTGATTTTTTTTTTTTGAATTTGGGTATTTTTCCACAAAGAATCCAGATCTATAATTAGATTTTGTAGATCTTGCACCAGGACGTCTAGATCTACGCCGCAAACTCACTGCCCTGAAAAATTATCTGCCAACGCACTGATTTTTAAATCAGCGATATCTCCTTCATCCGGACTCCGATTTGACCGATTTTTTTTTTTGAAATCGGCTATTTTTTCACAAAGAATACAGATCTGTAATAAGATTTTGCAGATCTTGAACCAAAACATACAGATCTGATCTGCAAACTCGCCGCCCTTGAAATCCTGCAAAAAGTAAAAAAAATTCTCCACTTTTGTGCCCAAGAAAGTGCTCTGATACCACTTGTTGTAGATCTGACCCAAGAATATTATAGATCTACCACTTGTTGTAGATCTAAACTAGTTTCATATAGCTCTGATACCACTTGTTGTAGATTTAACCCAAAAATATATGATATCAGAAATAACCCAATAAATAACAAGATCAAAATATAGATAGAAATGATTATTTATTATCAAACCCTTAAGGTAGGGCAAAACCATACATTCACTCCTTAAGGAAGGAGAATACTCCACAAGCCATATGCCTTTTCATACAAGAATACTTCTCTTCATATCTCTCCATGTGGAGTCTCTAGCCTCTATATAGGCCTCATACATACAATACCATGCATCATTACCATGGTTTTCTCATACCATCAACTAATACCATGGGCCCCTTACATTATTATTAACTACTTATGGTCCCTTACATGACATGGGTTAACCACCTTATTTATTACTATGGCCCATCCCATTATTACATTATTACCTTGGGTACCTCCCTCGGTACCCCATATTACCCCCCCTAGGTATATAACATTGTCCAAGGCCCTTTGGATTTTAATATACTCCTTGGTCATGACTATGTTTATTTCATGGGATCTCTTCTCTCTTCTCTCTGTCATGTCATATGATTCTCACATCAAGGGAGAATTGTGGCCATTAATCAAGTATCATTAATTAGTCCTAATTTAGTTCCTAATCAACCATCTTCCCTATATGGTCCTTACATGAAAGTGGTAGCTTCCCCACCATAGGTTAATTATGTGGCCACCTATTTTATTCCCGCATTAACTCATGAGCTAGTCATTGATATAGTGCTTCAGGTATTGGGGACATTGGAACATGATATTTCCATTAGATCCCTTGACGAGTATCCCTTCCAGAGTGTTCTTCTCTCATCTGATGAAAACCTCTTGGAATTCATGGTCTCTTATAGTCCATGATCAAGGTTTCATGAGGATATTTCTTTTACTATATCAACCTCGTTAAAAGATGAAATAGGTCCCCATGAGGACAGTTGATTTACTATGTCAACCTTGTTAAAAAATGAAAGAGGTACCCATGATGATAATTCTTTTACTATGTCAACTTCGTTAAAAAATGAGATAGGTTCCCATAAGGATAGTTCTTTTACTATGTTAGCTTCATTAAAAAATGAAATAGGTGTGGAGCACATTTCCATTTCCTATGTCAAGCTCCTTAAGAAATGAAGCAAGGTGTCATAGGCGTGGTTCTTTTCTTGTGTCAAGCGTGTTAAACAATGAAACAAAAGGCCTTCCAATTCGATTCTTTGATTATATCTCATAAAATCCCTATCAATTCATTCATTTGATGTCATAAGTGAACATTCATTCCATCCACCTGTTAGTAACGAGTAGTTTGCTTCGGTGAATGAAATGAAGCTTGGGGGCATGTACCTCAAATTGAGCCATTATTTTGGAGGCATGTAAAATCATCTCAAGCCTAGTTTATCCTTGTTTCAATCTTGTCTAAATATGAAAACAAAACAAAGCATAGTTTGTCTCTATTTCAGGCTTGTGAAAAAGTGAAACCAAATCCAATCATAGCTTTTTCCCATGTTTCAAGCTTGTGAAAAAATGAAACCAAATCCAAGCATAGTTTCCCATGTTTCAAGGTTGGGTAAAAATCAAACCATTTCCATTTTATCTGTTGTGATTGCCATTTTTATCAACCTATTTTTGCTAGATGAGCCTTGGTTTTTCTCATTCCATCATCACCATCTCTCTGGCTGATCATATACTTTCACTTGGTTGTTTTACACTTGCTTAAGGAAGAATTATGATGAGTGGTCTTATTGGTCAGCCTCTTGATCTTTACATGTTTTGAGTAGTTCCACCATGACCATAACCAATTGTTATACTTTTATACCACTCATTCCTTTAGGTGGAGTCCTCTTTCAGCTCTTTTCAAACTCCAAAAGTATGAAAGTATTACCAAGCACTTGTATTTTTGAACTTGTAAAAGTAAATGAAAAGACATCTACTAGGTATAATTTTAACCCTTTTCTAGAATGAGATAGACTCTTGTATGAAAAGGAAAACCTTAGTCGACCATGACTAAGAGGTTCTTGCAAATATCGTTTTCTACTTTTTTAGATTCAAGAGACTATCTATGGAAAGGGACCTTTGGATTTTTCTTTTTCCAATGATGTAAACTTTGAAACAGGAACTATAAACTCAAAATGGTAACTCTGGCCAAAAAGCCCCAAAAAAACATAAAAAACAGCGCTACAAACGAAAAGTGTGTATACTGGAACGATGATTTTATCTTTTAGGGTTCAATTTTGAACATGTTTTAAAAATGGTTGTGACTACGAAATTTACTACAAAATTTTCGTGCAAAATATAGCTTCAAAATGAAAAAGTGATGATATTGGAAGGAATATTTTTTTTTGGGTCAATTTTCAAACTTTTAAAAAAATGCTAGTAAAACCAAATTTTTATGTGCCAAACAAAGTTGTTTATGAGGAAAAAAACACATTAATGTATTTGGTAGAATATCATTTTTCTTTCCTAAGTATAAATTCAACATGATCTCAACCATAACATCAACAGTGCTATGTCTTTTCTTTGTTTCAATCCCACCATCTACTTCATGAGTAACATATTTCAATCTCTTCATGTCAAATGCCATCCATTGAATTAATGGTCGGATCAATAATCAAAATCTATTGCACGTGACAAGCTCCTACAATCTCTTATATAGAATCTACTTTATATATCAATGTTGTGTCATGAGCTTTCAATTTGGCTATTCATTTCACGTTTAGTGGTCTCTAAGTGAATTTACCAATTATTAACAAGTGATATAGAGGTAATTACATACTATAATTGGCTCAATTAAACTAGTCAACATTTAATACTAATCTATACAATAGTTTAAAATCGATTTAACAATTAAAAATTCTTACAATGATAAAACTAGTTTTTTATGTCTTCAAAAATTCAATTAAGCAAATATACTATTTGTAGAAAATAAATCTATTACTAGGGCTATAATGTTGCTATATAAATTTACTACAACTACTTTTTACGAAATAATTGCAAGGGCTATTGAAGGAAACAAGACATAACCACTAGAAAGAAAATAAGGTACATCTATTAAAATACAGTATGAATATGTTTTATAGAATACAATATAGTGGATAAAATAGAGTATAGCCATTTTACAAAAAAAAAAAAAAAAAAATTACAAATATAAAAAATGAAATATTTCCTAAGTTAGAAAATAACAATTTCAATTCATTGAAATATATATGAATAGAAAGAAAACATATTTATATATTTACACAGAAAAATAACTTAAAATTAGCATTACCACTTCTTTAGAGTCGCCCTTGCTAGAGTAGAATTGGTAATCACAAGCATACACACACTAACCATCAAGATTGGAAGCAATTACTCTTTGAATTTCATGAAAAAATGATTAAAAGTCAAAACAATAAAATCTCTTAAACTTCTCTTAATTTTTATACAAAAGCTACTTAACTATAACAACTTTCTACTAAATTCTAGTGTTTTTTCCCTTAGTGTCCAAGAGTACGACCATTTTCAAGTGTTTATACTTAGTACCAAGTAAACAAAACTAATTAAAATTTATTTCTTAGTATGAAGGAAGGTCGCCACTTCTTAGTGAAGAAACATATAAATATTTATACTTAGTATGAAGTACAATAAACTAGTTAACTAACTATTGCATCATGTGCTTATTTTAGCCTATAATTAAGCCAAATGTCATGAGTGGAATGACATTAAATTAACTAACTATTGCATCATGTGCTTATTTTAGCCTATAATGAATTCAAATGGCATGAATGGAATGGCATTAGTGGTCTAAAATAGTGGAATGAAAAATCTTATGCTAACTTACGATTACAAAATTTTGAAATTACTATCAAAAAATTCAGATCTAAAAATATATAGTAACGATTTAAGCTTTTATAAATTCTTCAACTACAGAAAAACTATGTTTTATAAGGATGTTAATGTTTTAAATGGCTTATGGCTTATGCTACAAAACAATTCTTCAATGTAAACCTTCTCTAGCTCAGGATTCCTCACTGAAAATTTTGCACTTATTCTTCTAATAAAAAATGTAATAATCCAATCATGGATAATGAGGATAAAATGGAAACAAAATGGAGAAAAATGAATAAATAGCTTTAGGCTGCAAGTGGAGCTTAACAATCTAGAAAATTGTCAACATTTTGAAAACTAATTGGCAGTTTCTGAATGTGTAACATGTGGTGTAACATCCATGGATGATTTCCTTGGATGATTTCCTCCAGAAGGTTTTTCCACATGTCTACCGACAAAAGTAGCATCACCTACGTGAAACAGAATCGCCCCGCCACCACCATTATTTACATGACAAATAATTTTATGATCTATAAAGAACTAGAAAGAAGCTCTTGAAAAGCAATGATGAATTCAAATATGAACCTGATAATGAAAAGTTTAGAAAGTGCACCTACATTACCACACAAGTTAAAAAGAATCTAAAATGATTATTCTTCACTTGAAAAATCCAAAACAATACTCATTCTAAATATAACAAATAATTATTTATTTCGATTTTCATTTACCTGACAAATAATTTATTCTCTTCTATAAAGAGCCAAAGAAGATCTTGAATATCAATGATGAATTCAAATTTGAACCTAAGAAGATCTTGAAGTGCAATGATGAATTCAAATTTGAACCTGATTATCACCAGTCCAAAAAGTGCTTCTACATTACAACATATGAAATTATTTTGTCAACGTGAAAATCAGGTGAATAAATGAAAAGACAGCATAGCAGGCCCTCGCCTCAAAACAAAATCACTGCAATATTACCATGCTCCCTCCATTTCCCACAATAAAAAGTTCTTGGATCATATAGTTTCGATCTGTGGTGCGCAAAATAAATTGATATTTCCCTTCAAGTTGAATGACAAGGAGAAAGAGGCCAGCCATAAAGATAGTCATTGTGAGTGTATGTAGAAGTAGGGAATGCATTGAACGGCTTGATCTGTGGAATCGTGACACACAGATGGTTGAAGCTCACAATCAACTGCGCCAGATTCCTCATTTGGGCCATCTTTTGCAGAATGGGTCCCTCGATTTCATTATGTGAAAGATCAAGGAATTCCAGAATTAGCATATCACCCAACGAGTAGGGTGTTTTACCACTAAGCGTATTGTTTGAAATGAAAACATAATTAAGGTTTGAAGTTCCATCGAAAAACTAGGTAATTGGCCTGTGAAATTGTTGAACGATAACTGCAACGAGCGGAGCTTCGGCAGGTTTCCTAACCAGACACAGATCTCACCAGATAGGCTGTTTTTTATGAGATCTAGGGTTTCAAGTTGGGAGGAATTGGGAATAAGTGGGATATTCCCAGTGAGTTTGTTTTGGGCCAGATTAATGGTCAAAGGAGATGGTAACTTCATTGAGGACTCTAGGATATATCCTGTCAATAAATTCTAGTCCAAATGAAATTCATAAAAATAAGCGTTCAACAAACCCAGTGAATCTAGAATGCTTCCGCTCAAACGCTTGTTACTTGCCAACATCTCTGCAAGCAATGACATATTTCCTAGCGAGGAAGGAATCTTACCAGACAAAAAATTATTCGAAATATGCAGCGTCGTTAGTTGCTTTAGATCTCCCATGGAGTCTGGAATGGGACCCAAGACCTTGTTGTCTCTCATTGTCAAGATTGGCAGCTGAGTCAGATTTCCAATGCTGGAAGGAATGGAGTCAGAGAGATGATTCGAATCCAAGTTCAAAGAAGTTAAATTCTGCAAATTTCCAATGGATTCTGGAATAGGGCTGGTGAGCAAGTTTGTGGAGAGAGATAGAGTGTGCAGCTTGAGCAATCGCCCGATGTCAGAAAGAATGGAACCACTGATTTTGTTCTTGTTCATGGAAACAACTTTCAGGGATGAAAGATTAGAAATAGAAGACGGAATTTCACCACTTATATTTTTCCACCTGTCAAGAATAAGGGTTTCCAGATATGAAAGATTCCTTATGGATTCTGATATGATTCCATTCAAGTAGGTAGTACTGCTGCCTGAGTCCAATGGATCCCCATCAAGAATAAGGCTGACTACTCGACTGTTGTCGCTATCGCACGTCACACCATTCCACTTGCAACAATCATATCCCGTCCATGAATTGAAAGCTCCGCTTAGATCCTTCAGGTAGTGGGCTTTGAAATCTATTAACACAACACGGTCTTGTTCTCCACATTCTGCTGCCTTCCTTTTTCCATGGCATGAGTTTAACGACATCAGCAATAACGGAGCTACGGATGCTAAGATTTTTGCCTTGCGTTTCTCCATTGCACATGCAAAGAAATTACAAAGAGTAATCATAAACTAAACTTCTGTACAATGGGCTTGAAGTTTATGAAACCCACATTACAAGAGAATCGAGAAGGTATTTAAAGTCATAAATGGTCTTTATATTTTTAGGGTTTCATCTTATCTATCAAGCATTGTTTGGGGCAATCGTCAGGTGATGGGGTGATTCTTAGAATCACCCCGCCACCACTCGGGTGGTGGTGTGGCGGTGGCAGGGTGATTCTAAGAATCGCCCCATCTGCTACGAATGAGTTGGATGTTGAATGTTTTGGTTATCTATTGGAAAATATTCAATAATAACATATGGTAATTATTCTCAGAAATCTCTGACACCGGAACTCTCCACGAAATGTTTCAGATCATTTTTTAACAGGAAAATAAGAGTTATATTTTCTGCAACAAATTTGCAAATGGCATATATGGTTTTCCTATGAAAGTATAGTACTGAGTTAAATGAATCAACAATAGTGTTGGTCATAAAAAATATTCCACTCATTTAGGGCTCACAAAGTAAAAAGGTTTGGCATTAATATAGTCATTCAAACCTGCTATCTTAAAATCAGGCAAATGAACCTGGCCAAAGTCATAACATGTGGACCTGAAGCAAGAGACTTTGATACGCATGGCCAAGCATGAGAAAGAATTATAATAATTAACTGAAGTAGAGTAGGACTCACTTTCTTGTTCACGCAAATACCTCATAAAACTTTTCTACAACTAGCAAGCCAGAATCAATGGATTCCAAAGGATCCCTTTTAAGTTGGTGTCTTAAGCAATTTGGGATGACTGTCATCACATCTTTTGTAGCTACTTCTTCTCTTCCCTTCAAAGCAGCTAAAGCCTTGGAAGCCCTGTTTGAAACAATGTCACCCCTTAGGCCATCCACATTCAGCTCTGAACATACTTGTGAGATCTTAACACGAATACCATGGTCAATTTGAACTTTAGGAAGCAGTTTCCTAGCTTCAAAAATCTGGTTCTGAAGCTTCAACTACTCTTTCATGTAGGACTCTCGAAAAGCCTTTGGATATCTATCAAATTTTTCTCTATCCTCCACAATCTTTACCCTTAATTATGCATCTCTTACTATCCCAACCTGAACATGCATACCAAACCTGCCCAAAAGTTGAGGACGAAGCTCACCTTCCTCTAGATTTCCTAAACCAATGAGAATAAAACGAGCCAGATGAGAGATAGAATCCCTTCTCTCTGCACAGTATTCCAAGCAGAAGCAGTAGCATCTAGTAGCACATCTACCAAATGATAATCAAGAATATTAACCTCGTCAACATACAGAATTCCGCTATTTTCTTTGGCGAGAAGACCAGGCTCAAATGCCTTGACACCCTCTGTGAGTGCCTTCTCTATGTCAATTGTTCCACAAACTCTGTCTTCAGTTGCACCCAATGGCAAGTCCACCATAGTGATTTTTGTCATGACAGAAGGTAGTTTCTCTTCTCTTTCCACTCTCTACCAAACAACCTCACTTATAGACTCTACATCATCAGGGTCAGAATTGAAGGGATCAGCAGCAACCACCCGGATTACAGGCAGCAAGTGCACAAGAGACCTTACTGTGGTTGATTTTCCTGTGCTCTGGTCACCCATGATCATGACTTCTCCAATTTTTGGGTCAATTAAATTCAAAAAAAGCCACAGTTTCATCGCATCCTAACCCACAATTGTTGTAAAAGGATATACAGGTCTCTGGGTATCCTTGGATACACCTTTCTTCACTTGGTCAGTAGATAAAATGATGCAAGAGTATCTAACACTCCTTAATTGAAGAGGAATTCAAAGCAGAGGGATGAGGTCGTGGACCAGCAAAGCTGAATAGAAGGAAGAAAATAGGGAAAATCTATTTTAAAACAGATTTAAAGCGGATTTAATGGATATGATTTACTATTGTTAACAGTCATGCATGCGTTATGGAGGACTTTGTTGGAGAAAATTAACGAGAGGATCTGATCGATCCTTTCTATCTAATGCTTCCTATATAAATGTAATATGATAGAGAGTGATAGATGGGATTTTGGGGAGTGAAATGTAGCCCAACATGAGCGTTTTTCTAAGGCTGAAATGCCTTAGCATATAAAGTGTGTTGTATATATGAAAACATGTCCTAGTATTGTGTACGCCTGTGTGTATTATATAATTAAGTTAAATCCTATGTTCAAGCTTGTTGATTGACCATCGATCACCCGTGGATCAATGGTGAGATAAAATATATTTTATCTATTTATGTGATTGTTCTAGACAGAGTGCAACACAAAGATAGATCAGGTTCTAGAGAGTGAGCTATGCGTTGATTTGATATAGTCGCAGTTATGTGTGTATATATGAATTTCTGTGTTGATATGAATCAAATCATAGTCGAGATTGTGCAGAGAAAAGTCTTCAATACAAGGATTTCAATGTACAAACATTAAAAGAACCTTTGGACGGATCTAAATATATGAGTGTTGATTTGAAATGAATCGGATCCGGTTGAAATCATCGCATTGGAGGATTGAGTTACAATCGGATCAAAAACTTTGCAGAGTCAAAAGTGGAAGCATAATAGAGGTGTCGATTGGTGACTTCCGATTATCATATTGGAACTCTCGAAGGCGGGTTCGAAAGCGCATTTAAAATTGTCGATCTCCAATTTCTCTTTGAATCGGAACGGAGAAATGGAGGTTTTCTTTGGTGATTCGGAGTTGTTGTGGATGTCTGATCGGTCAGATTTGAGGTTGCGACAACATATATATGGTTTTGAAATCCATATATGTGGAGTACAGCAGAATTCGTATGTTTCTGTGTAAACGTATTGTGTGTGACAGTGAAGTTTTAGACTTATATTGCATGCTTGAGATGGTGTTTAAGGGATGATCGATATCCATGTTAATAAATTTAAAGGATTAAAAGGTTAAAATGCTTCCGATAAGCCTTTGTGGGCCATAACCCAGAGGCCAGGCTTGAGATTTATACATGAAAGGAGATTTTGGGCTTACCCTAAGATTTCTTTTCATCAAAGTGGAATGAGAGCAGCGAAAGGATTTCCTGCGAGAAGGAAGAAGAATGCAAGCAAAAGGGGAAAGAGGTATAGTTGTGTTAAAGCAGGAGATTTTATGGTCTTACTGTCGTGCATATGGTGGCAGCGGAAGGTGAGAAGATTTGCAGCAACCTAGAGCAAGGTGTGCTCAATTGGTTCGAGAGAAGAGAACCAGAAGGATGCCAAAGACTGAGTGCGGAGGGCTTGCTGAGGTATCGTGTAACAGAGGAGACTGTTACTGTAAAGGTTGGTTGAAGCTCGCAGAAGATCATGAGCACAGTTTCAATGAAGGAATGCAGTGAGTAGAATGGCTAAGGACCAAGAGAAGTATATGACCAAGAGGTCATAAAATTTTTGTACCTCGGGAGTCTGATGCAGGAGCATCTAATGCTCCTTAATTAAAGAGGAATTCAAAGCAGACCGAGGAGGATGTGGACCAACAAAGCTGAATGGAAGGAAGAAAATAGGGAAAATCTATTTTAAAACAGATTTAAAGCGGATTTAATGGATATGATTTACTATTGTTAACAGGCATGCATGTGTTATGGAGGACTTTGTTGCAGAAAATCAAGGAGAGGATATGATCGATCGTTTCTATCTAATGCTTCCTATATAAATGGAATATGATAGAGAATGACAGATGGGTTTTTTGGGAGTTAAATGTAGCCGAGCATGAGCTTGTTTCTAAGGCTGAAATTCCTTAGCATATAAATTGTTTTGTATATATGAAAACATGTTCTAGTATTGTGTACGCCTGTGTGTATTGTATAATTAAGTTATATCCTATGTTCAATCTTGTTGATCGACCATCAATCACCCGTGGATCGATGGGGAGCTAAAATATCTTTTATATGTTTATGTGATTGTTCTAGACAAAGTGCAGCGCATAGATAGATCGGGTTCTAGAGAGTGAGCTATGCGTTTATTTGATATAGTAGCAGTTCTCTGTGTATATATGAATTTCTGTGTTGACATGAATCAAATCATAGTCGAGATTGTGCACAGAAAAGTCTTCAATACAAGGGTTTCAATGTACAAACATTAAAAGAACCTTTGGACAGATCTGAAATATATAGGTGTGGATTTGAAATGAATCGGATCCGGTTGAAATCATCGCATCGGAGGATAGAGTTACAATTGGATCAAAAACATTACAGAGTCAAAAGTGGAAGCATAATAGAAGTGTCGATTGGCGACTTTCGATTATCGGATCGGAACTCTGGAAGGCGGGTTCGAAAGCGCATTTGAAATTGTCGATCTCTAATTTTTCTTTGAATTGGAATGGAGAAATGGAGGTTTGATTTGGCGATTCGAAGTTGTTGTGGATGTCTGATCGGTCAGATTTGAGGTTGCGGCAACATATATATGGTTTTGAAATCCATATATGTGGAACGCAGTGGAATTCGTATGTTTCTGTGTAAACGTATTATGTGTGACAACGAAGTTTTAGACTTATATTGCAGGGTTGAGATGGTGTTTAAGGGATGATCGATATCCACATTAATAAATTGAAAGGATTAAAAGGTTAAAACGCTTCTGATAAGCTTAGTGGGCCATAACCCATAAGCCAGGCTCGAGATTTATACATGAAAGGAGATTTTGGGCTTACCCCAAGATTTCTTTTCATCAAAGTGGTATCAGAGCAGGGAAAGGATTTCTTGCGAGAAGGAAGAAGAATGCAAGCAGAAGTGGAAAGAGGTATAGTTGTGTTAAAGCTAGAGAGTTTATGGTCTTACTGTCATGCAGATGGTGGCAACAAAAGGTGAGAAGATTTGCAGCAACCTAGATCAAGGTGTGCTCAATTGGTTCCAGAGAAGAGAACAAGAAGGACGCCAAAAGACTGAGTGCGGAGGGCTTGGTGAGGTATCGTGTAACAAAGGAGACTGTTACTGTAGAGGTTAGTTGCAGCTCACAGAAGATCATGAAAGCAGTTTCACTAAAGCAATGCAGTGAGTAGAATGGCTAAGGACCAGGAGAAGTATATGACTAGGAGGTCATAAAATTTTTGTACCTCGGGAGTCTGATGCATGAGCATGTAATGCTCCTTAATTAAAGAGGAATTCAAAGCAGAGCAAGGAGGACCTGGACCAGCAAAGCTGAATCGAAGGAAGAAAATAGGGAAAATCTATTTTAAAACAGATTTAAAGCGGATTTAATGGATATGATTTATTATTGTTAACAGTCGTGCATGCGTTATGGAGGACTTTGTTGGAGAAAATTAAGGAGAGGATATGATCGATCCTTTCTATCTAATGCTTCCTATATAAATGTAATATGATATAGAATGATAGATGGGTTTCTTGGGAGTGAAATGTAGCCGAGCATGAACTTGTTTCTAAGGCTGAAATGCCTTAGCATATAAACTGTATTGTATATATGAAAACATGTTCTAGTATTGTGTATGCTTGTGTGTATTGTATAATTAAGTTAAATCCTGTGTTCAAGCTTGTTGATCAACCATCGATCAACCATGGATCGATGGCGAGCTAAAATATCTTTTATCCATTTATGTGATTGTTCTACACAGAGTGCAGCGCAAAGATAGATCGTGTTCTAGAGAGTGAGATATGTGTTGATTTGATATAGTCACGGTTCTGTGTGTATATATGAATTTCTGTGTTGATATGAATCAAATCATAGTCGAGATTGTGCGCAGAAAAGTCTTCAATACAAGGGTTTCAAAAGAACCTTTGGACGGACCTGAAATATATAAGTGTTGATTTGAAATGAATCGGATCCGATTGAAATCACCGCATCGGAGGATAGAGTTACAATCGCATCAGAAAATTTGCAGAGTCAAAAGTGGAAGCATAATAGAGGTGTCTATTGGGAACTTCCAATTATCCGATCGGAACTCTGGAAGGCGGGTTCGAAAGTGCATTTGAAATTTCCGATCTCCAATTTCTCTTTGAATCGGAACGAATAAATGGAGGTTTGCTTTGGCGATTCGGAGTTGTTGTGGATGTCTGATCAGTCAGATTTGAGGTTGTGGCAACATATATATGGTTTTTAAATCCATATATGTGGAGTGCAACGGAATTCGTATGTTTCTGTGTAAACGTATTATGTGTGACAACAAAGTTTTAGACTTATATTGCAGGCTTGAGATGGTGTTTAAGTGATGATCGATATCCACATTAATAAATTGAATGCATTAAAAGGTTAAAACACTTCTGATAAGCCTTAGTGGGCCACAATCCATAGGCCAAGCTCGTGATTTATACATGAAAGGAGATTTTGGGTTTACCCCAAGATTTCTTTTCATCATATAAGTTCACTAGCCACATTGTTCACGACTACAGTGCCTTGAAATCTTCTCTTGCGTAGCCGCATTCTGCATCCCAGCGTATGTTTGCTACGAAGGAAATAGTTGGAATGAAAGGCAAGAGGGGGAATGTGGAGGGGGTGGTCAGGGGATGAAACATTGAAGCTCCCCATGGATAATGTAGCAGAAGCTCCCAGCATGCCTGAAATTATTGTGGACATGGCTCGGTTTCTCGATGAACCAATGAACCGAACCAAAATGTTTCAGATCATTTGGAATCATTTGCAAAAAATTTAGGCTGAGACCCGACATAAATTCTGAAATTATAGTGAGATGAAGCTAAATAGGCCTGCGGCTGCTTAATTTTTTTTTTCTATGTGAGCTCAAGCCTTGGTAAATTGAATTTATGCCTAAAACTGTGGATAAAAAACTCCCCAAAACTAGTGACAGTTAGCACAATATCAAACCATAACCCCTACAAACAATGGATTAGAGGACTGCAATTTGGTAAAAGTTAATCTAGAAATCAAACGTAACAGCAAGAGAGATAGACAAAAAAAACTAAGAATCACTGGGTGGTTGGGCGATTATGAGAATCACCTTGCCATGGGCCCGCCACCACTTGGGTGGTGGCCGAGTGGTGGCAGGGCGATTCTGAGAATCACCCCACCACCCGACAATTCTGAGAATCCCCCCATATGCTATTGTTATAGCTCCAAATCTCACCATTATGGTTTGTGATGCTACACTCATGGCCTAGGGCAACCCCTCCTTCCAGACCTAGTCCAAAATCTAAAAAACAGTGTTTTATTCCCTGT
>APFE030332070.1:0-16821 GCA_000404065.3 Pinus taeda
TTGGTTCCAAATATAAAGTTGCAATACGTACCTTTTGTGTGTTTTGCACATTATTTAGATCAAAAAATTGCTCCATCTGTAATATCCATGTTGCGGGATCCTTGCCATCAAACTTCCTCATATCAATTTTTGGAATATCGTGCATCTTCGATCCAACATTAGAGTCTATGAAATCATGATTAACATTTCCTTTGTTCACATCATGAGTTTCCTTTACTCCGCTTTCACCATTAGTAAGTATTTCTTGTAGAAAATTTGTCAAATTTGCCTTCAAATCTATCTTCAAATCATCAATATTTGCTTCCACGCCCTTTATCTTAGATTCCACGCCATTTATCTTAGCTTCTGTTAGCTTTTGTGAGAGTAAAATTTGTTGCACTTGGTCTTGTAATTTTGATATATCATGTAGCATTTCTTCCTCTTCTTCATGAGTCATGCTAGAGATTTCAGATTTCTTACTAGGTGTTTGCATTTTCTTTCCTCGGGGCATCAGTTACCAATACTAATGTTCTACTATGCCCTTTGAATTCCTTCAAAATAATTTTTCAAACCAGGCTTAAGAAAAATTTTAAAAAATCTACACACCTTTTTTCACTTTGTAGGAGCTTGATATTGCCTCTGACGTATCTCTGTAATTTCGGATCATCTAGTTCTGAAATTGCGACCTACGGTAGCCCTCTATTTCCTCTTTCCAAAGCCACCAGTCTGACCCCAATTGGATTCTCCAATGAAGAGTTGTGCCAAATCTCCCACAGTGACCTTATTATAGACTAATTCAGTAGAGCGAACTTGTACGACATGCCACGTGTCCCTGTTTCGACCTTTGGCTCTGAAAAATATATATAAGAAACTACAGTCTGTCCTCTTTCTGTACCTTCTTACAAAATTTTAATCCAATGCTCAGAGAGAAAGTTATGATGGTTTTCCCCAGGTCACCTGTTTGGAATGTAATTCAGGAGTCTGCAAAAAGACCAAGTTCCTCAGATCATATCTCCACAAATATAGCACAAAAAGCTTTGAAATTCGGACCCAAGGTTCAGTGCCATTTCATCTCAAATGGGTTTTTTTTCGCTTCTGAAACGTTGCAGAAAAAAAGTTATAGCGAAAATGCCACGATGACTTGTTTGGAGCAGCGAAACCCTATAATCCAAAGCTTTGATACCAAATGTTATGAAAACCGCAAGGAATAATAGATCATTCGCCTTAAATTTTTGCCTCTTCGAGGGGCAACCTCCTTCTACATTACTAAGATGACATCTTGGATGATTCATGTGAAAAAACCTCCTTTCTATATTTGTCTAAGGAGTCAACAATATAACCCAGCTGATCCTAACAATAATATATAAGCGGCCACAAAAATACCAATAGGAGGGATTCTATGGGGCACAGTAATAACAATATGGGGACAATAGGGGCACAACAATATTAATAAGGGGTACAACTACAACAGTAATGGGGTAATCACTAGTATTATAGGAACCCAACATAGGCCAATCTATGGTTGGTTGGTACATGGAAGTCCCTGACTTGGTTCGAATTTTCATATGGTAATATGTGTTATTCTTTAATGAGATCAATAAGCACAAGTTCTGGTTTAGTATATGAATATTTGACTGGTTTTTTTTTTTTTTTTTTTTTTTTTTTTTTGGTTAAATGTGTTTTATAAGCATGGTATATTTATTATTTTGTGATGTGCTCTTATTATGATTATATTCCATGGGTTGACAAGCTCTTGGCTATATATTTGAATGCATGAACTGACATGTGTTTGTACAACTAGTAAGAGAGGGTGGTCAACATTCTTGATGATCCTCATGTGAATTAATGAATCAATGAGCATATATGCACTCGTAAGCTTCAAGTACTTTGTTTATAAAGTGTTTGCATAAATGACTATTACGTGTTTCATAAGTTTGAGCATGATTAGAGCTTGGATATAGATTCTAGAGGCTCTTGTAGTTGGATGATAAAGTTCTGGGCTAGGATGTGGAATTCGGAAAAAAGTTAGTTCCAGCCCATGGCAAGGTCATCAATAGATGTTGTCTAGTATTTGGGTGATGTGGTGCTCCTGGGAGGTTGTAGTATGTTTATGGTTTGTAGACCCCACTTCCATGCCTAGAACTTGGATGTTGGGTCATGTCGTAGTAATTCTCCTCTCATGTTTACCTTGGAGAGTTTGTAAAAGCAGGTAAATATGGGGTGGGGTGTTACATTACCCAGATCCAAAACTATTTCGGCAATCCAAAGCTCAACCAAGAATGAATCCCACCACATCATGGCTATCCAAGAAATGGAAAGGAAATATTGTAACCATTGTCAATCTAGAAAAAAGCCATGTCAATGATAGCAAAGGAATCATGTAAACCAAATGCATGCATCATGCATTCAAATCCCAACAAGGAAATCACACATGACACCTATTGCCTACAAAATCTTCATATTGTAGTTTCTCTTCCAATTTTCTCCCTACGCTCCTTTGCTTGTCCTTTGTTTGTTTGCTTGCTTGTATCCAAGTGCTTTTCCTCTCTCCTATTGGAGCTCAAGTCCTTCCAAAACTAAAGTTGTCCAAAAAAGCTGAAGTTGATCAAAAGCTTTCAATTGTTTTTGAGATGCCTTTTTATCATTGATGTTTGGTGTCTCTTCCTTTCCCTTCCCTCTTTTCTTTCATTTTCCTTTATTTTTATCTCTAATTTCCCTTGCATGCATACTCTTGTCTCTTCACCTTCCTTTTCTCCTATTTCCCTTTAATTCTCAAATTAATTGCCCTTTTGTCTTTGTCAATGTCAATGCCAATTTCCATAGTCATTAATTAACCATAAGTGATACCCACTTTAATTTTTTTACCTCCATTCAGCTTGCAATACGTGTCCCATGACCTTGGTCTTATTTTGCCTTTATAATGTCCTTTCATTTACATGGAAAATCAACCCAGGGTTGTTACAAACCCCTATGCTTTGGGGAAACACCGTCCTCGATTTTCTATGACACTTTTGACCAACCAAAACTACTGGAAAAAAAACATACTGCTTATTGGAGCTTTAGAACACAGTTCATTGTAGTATATACAATGACAACTATTGAAAAGATGACAAACATACTGCTTATTGGAGCTTTATAAACACAACTCAGTGCAGTATTTACAATAAAAAAAAATAAGAAAAAACACACACACACACACCAAAAACTCATTTGCTTCAACCAAAAAATAAAGAAGGATATAATGCCTGCAACTAATCAACCATCTCCCATGTAGCTTCGTTGGGCCTAAAGTGCTTTCAATGCACTTTAACTTGCTTTATTGCTTGATTCTGGAGCATGAGTTGTTTCCACTACAATATGCATTGAGGCTTTGGCTAGAACTATCCCTTTGGTTCCACCTAAAATACAAACCAATCAGTCACATGATCAACATCTTGTACATATCTCTTAATCAATGAAACATGGAAAACATCATGGGATTTGACTAATGGCAACAAAGTAAGTTTGTAGACCACTAGTCCATTCCTCTAAAGGTTCTCAAAAGTCCCACAACACCAAGGTGCCAACTTGGCACATGACCCAATCCTTAAGGAGATCATCTTGGGCTTGATGCACAAGTACACATGCTCCCCGACCTGAAACTCCTTGAATGCTCTTTGTTGATCCGCAACTCTTTTTACTGTCATGTGCTGCCTTCAAATCCCTTTTAATAATCTACTACTCCTGCTCTATCTCTAAAAACATATTCGGTCCAATCAACACCCTGTTCATTGGATCACTCCATCTGACAGGAGTGTTACAATTCCACCCATAGAGAGCCTCAAATGGACTCATTTTTAGGGACTCCTAATACCCATTATTATAAGAAAACTCCACCAGTGGAAGATACTCGTCCTACTTCCTTTGTCGATGCACGACATACATCCTTAACATATCCTTAAGGATCATTCTAATCCTCTATGTATTCCCATATGTTTGTGGATGATAACTTGTATTGAAAGTTAGCTCTATCCCCAAGCCTGCAAACAAATCCTTCCAAACCTGGAAGTGAACTTGGCATCTCTATCTAATATAATCTTCTTGGGAACTCCATGCAACCTCACTATCTCCTTAATGAAGATATAAGCCACTTAACTTGATGAATTACTAGACTTCACTGCAATGAAGTGAGCTACCTTGCTCATCTTGTCAACCACAACCATGATGGAGTCATGGTGCCTCGATGTCTTAGGAAATCCTATAATAAAGTCCATGGGAATGACCTCCCATTTCCATTCTATGATTGGAATAGACTATAATAGACCAGTTGGATGCTTGCATTCAGCTTTCACCTCTTGACAATCCAAGCACTTAGCAACGAACTCAACCACCTCTTTCTTCAAATTCAACCAATAGTAGAACTTATTAACAGTTGTAAAAGTCTTATGGTATTATGGGTGGCCTGAATATGGCTTGACATGAAACTCTCTCAAAATAAGATTCTTCAACTCGTTGTTATCTGGCACATAGATCCTACTCTAGAATCTGACCAAACCATTTGTTGTGAGGTGATAGTCCTCATCTCGATGACTCTCACCTTGCTACTACAATCTCTGCTTCAGCTGGTGGTACTTCTCATTATCCTGCCCTGCCTGTAAGATATGTTCTTATAAATTTGTTCCATAAGAGCTCACAACTGAAATATGATTCACTTGCACTCTCCTACTAAGGGAATCCACAACTCAGTTCTCTTTGCCCTTAATGTACTTGATCACTCATCAAGACAAACTTCCTGCCAAGGAGATAATGTCTTCACATATTTAATGCATGAATGATGGCTACCAACTCAAGATCGTGAGTCACATAGTTCTGCTCGTGTTCATTCAACTTCCTTGATTCATAGCAAACCACCTATCCTTCATGCATCAGGACTCCACCAAGTACTTCCTTACATGCATTTGTACAAACCACAAACTCCTTATCAGGATCTGCAATCTTCAAAACTAGAGGATCGATAAGCAAATTCTTCAGTTGATCAAATTTATTCACGCACTCAACAATCTATTCAAACTTCTTCCCTTTCCTCTGCAAATATGTGATAGGATAGTCAATCTTAGAGAAGTTCCTGATGAACCTCATGTAATAACTTGCTAGTCCTATGAATGATCTGACCTCATCCACATTCTTTGGAGTTGGCCACTCCATGATAGCCTTAATCTTTTCTGGATCCACTACTATCCCTTCCTTAGAAACAACATGTCCCAAGTAATGAATCTGAGACTAACTTTAACTACACTTACTAAGTTTGGCATACAATTGATCCTCTCTCAAAAATATCAACATCATTGTCAGGTGCTTTGCATGATCCTCCTAATTCTTTGAATAGACCAATATATCATCAACACAGACTATCACAAACTTATCCAGATAAGGGTGCAACACATTGTTCATCAAACACATGAAGGTGGTTGGAGCATTGGTAAGACCAAAATGAAGCACCACAAACTCATAGTGGCCATACCTTGTACAAAATGCAGTCTTGTAGATGTCTTCTTCTTTGATACACACCTAATGATATCCTGATCTCAGATCAATCTTCGAAAATATTGTTTCTCCCTTCAACTGATCAAACAAATCATCAATCTAAGGAAATTGATATTGTTCTTGATATTCACCTTGTTCAACAACATGTAATCAATGCAAAATCTGAGAGTACCATCCTTCTTCTTTAAAAACAACAATGGTGCACCCAAAGGAGACACACTTTTCCTTATGTATCCCTTATCAAGCATCTCTTTAAGCTACAACTTCAATTCCACCAACTTTGGAGTGCTCATCCTATATGGTGCCTTAGATGCTGGTGTTGCTCTTGGTACCAACTCAATAGAGAAATCCACCACTTTATGAGGAGGCAACTCTAGAATATATGCAAGAAAACATCCTGAAATTTCCGCAAGACAAGATACTTCCTTAGAACTTCATCATTCTCAACATCCTTCCCTTTGTCACTCGAAACATGAACTACAAAAAACACACACTCTCGGCCTGTAGTTGTGCTTAGCTTGCATAATTGTAACCATTCTCACTGATGTAGGCTTCTTCTTTCCTTGCAAGATTCTATTTTCTTCATCATCATCCAGGCATCCTTGTCATAACAATCTACCTTGGTCTTGTGAGTAAACAACCAATCCATGTCGAAACGAATGCTATATGCACCCAAAGGAAGTACATTTAGGTTTGTTATTGTAGGCATGCTATTAAGCTCAAAAGTAGATCTCACCTAGTGGTGAACTCTTCTCTTGGTCCCTATAGCCAAATGCACCAACCAAGATTTTCCATGCACTTCTTTTCAAACTACATTGATCCACTAGGTCAAGACTATCATAGTTATAAATAGATCCAAGATCAATCAAAATGGAAACAACTTGATCACAAATCTTACCTTCCATCTCAATAATACATGTTTGATGGTCTACTTGCATGTTATCAATTGTTGCATAGATCTAGAGAATTCTTTGACTAACATCCCCAACTTTCTGCGTCCCTTGAGCACTATAGATATGTGGCCCACCACCTTGGTACAAAGGACAATCCTTCTTACGATGTTATTTACCATAAATATTACACTTCAACAGTTCTGTGTCGTTGCCTTTATTCTACTGCTCTCCAGGTTGATACCTATGTCCTTTCTCAACTACATTGAACTTCTTATGACGAGTAGCATTTTCCTTCTCACCTGCATCATGAGATATTCCTTGTTTCTTGGGCCATTTTCCTTTAGTCTTCTCATTACCTTTCCAATCACGCTTGAACTCAGGCTTACGTTTTGACTGCTCATAACAATGCTTTAACTTTTTGATGACTTTCTCTAATGACTGAGGCTCATCAAACTCTATTCGGTTTTTGAATGAAAAAGGCAATCCACTGATGAACATTTGTATATTTTCTTTCTCATCCTTGAGATAGGGAACATACCTCAATAACTCTAGAAATCAGGTTGTGTACTCTTCATCTATCATGTAACCCACCTTGAGCTCATAAAACTCCTTGACCTTTCCATCGTAATATCTCTCAAATATGTACTTCCTCTTGAAGAGTCTTTCAAACTCACCCTAATTCAACTTCTCTTCTATATTGCCTCTGACATTCTTAATATCTTCCCACCAAATATTTGCTTTTCATTTGAGATTGACGGTGGCTATCTTAGCTTTCATTTTCTCTAAGTAATTATGTGATCTAAAAAAATTCCTCATCCCAAGCAGCCATTCTTTTGCATTGTCTGATTTCTTCATTTCCCCATCAAAAGTAGGAGGCTTGGCTTTCTTGACTTCCTCTAGAAAATACTCACTCCTCCTATGATGTTGGCAGTGATGGTGACGATGTCTCCTAGAATAAGAGGTAGAATAAAATCCATGCATACTAGACCTCTTGTCAGGTGTATCCAAGAGTCTGCCACTCTTCACTGTATCATAATTGTCCATCTTGTACCTTATCTAAAAGTTGCTTTCATCCACCCTATTAGTCTTCTCCTCCTGCCTATCTGCATGACTAATCCCCTCTTGTCCTTGCTTTTGTAAGTCTGAAAGGCTTTGAAGATTCACTGCATTGACTTTGGCTTGCTTTTATTGAGCCTTTGCAACTCTTTCCTGTGCTTCAATCAACCTGTTATTATCTACTTTACAACTTATAATCTCTGCCCTCAAACTCCTTAATGTATATGGTAGGTTAGGAGAATATTCCTCTTCTTACTACTCAACTAACTTCTCCCATTCCAGAATTTCACTTCAGGTCTGTACGAGGAGTCATGTGAACTGTAATCCACCATTCTGCTCTTCATCTTTTGGCCTTCTATTTCCTACAACCATACCATGTTGGATAAACCAAATATAATGCATAATTAAAATCATACCTCAATGTATCTTAGGGGAGGATATTACATCTGTACAAGCCAATCCAGATTAGCACAATATATAATAATAGCAACATCATGCATGAATCAATATGACAATACAAAAATTAAACAATAACTGCATGCATGATAACCATAACCATCTACATTTACCCCGAGGCCCAATACAATAAACCTCACTTTGATATCACTCTATAGCACTGATACCAAAGAAAGGTTTACAGGGAACAAAATTGCTTTAATATGACCCTATTACACACCACCCCACATTTACTAACTTTTACAAGCTCTCCATGGTAAATATGAGCTTAGAGTTACTATGCATGACCCAACAACCAAGTTCAAGTTATGGAAGTGGGGCCTATTATCTTTAAACTTTACTACAACTCCCTAGGGACACAAGATCACCCCGATGTCAGAGAACACCCACGGGTGATCCCTCCCTGAGTTGGAAATTTCTTCTTGTGTGGCCTTACAACCCAGCTACACGCATGACAAACATTCCATGTGGCTAGAAGGCTTGCACGCACAAGCCATCCTCCGTGTATCTACAACAAAAAATACTCAGTTGTGTGCCTATGGTCGCAAATTCAGTGCCTGAATTTCAAGGCTAGCCTGCAGGCCACTGCCTAGAACTTTCCAGAATCAATTCTAAGTTAATCACCAATATGCATAACCCACACTTAGGCTTAGATCTTACCCAAACATTCCAAATACATGATAAACATTTAGACAAACATATGGTAAATATAGTAGCTACATGTGATGAATGCAAATCTAATCGTTGTCTCATTATCTTCACTATAGAATCATCAAGAAGGATCACTTCCCTCTCAAGCTAGTTGTAACAACACTTGTGAGCTCATACATTCATATAACCATTCACTAACTTATCGAATCATGAACAAGAGAACATAATTTAACCATACCTATAACCAACATTTAACCATAACGAAGCCATGAAAAACTAGTCACAAAATCAACACAATAACCAATACATGTGTTCATTGATCTCAATAAGAAATAAAATATAATAACATGTGCATAAATCCAACCAAGTCAGGGACTTCCACGTACCACCCGACCATAAATTGGGCTAAACCAAATCTTTCTTTCAGTCAATTACCCTCGTGCCATAGTGCAGTCATGAATGTGAGATCTCATGGGATAAACCAAAACAAAACCAATGAGGGAATCCAAAGGCTAAACCACCTCAACCCTCAACCACAGTGATTTCACCTAAATCGATCCAAAAATCACAAAAGAAACACAAGATTAGATGCCTCAGAATCCATTCACCATACCTAGAAGAATTTTCCTGTCTCCACCCACTTGTTGAGGGCTTCCTGAAGAAAACCATTTCCACCCCCAACCCTTAGGATTTTCATGAGACTACCTCACTGGGATCCAAAAATCTTTTGGTAATCCAATTCTCAACCAAGAATGAATCCCATCACACTATGGCTATCCAGGAAATGGAAAGGCAATGATATAACCACTGTCAATCCAGGAAAAAACATGCCAATGACTACCAAATAATAATGTAAACCAAATGCATGCACCATGCATTCAAATCCTAGCAAGGAAATCACACATGCAACCTGTTACCTACAAAATCTACTCTTCCAGTCTTCTCCTTGCACTCCCTTGCTTTCTTTTGCTTGTCCTTTGCTTGCTTGTGTCCAAGTGCTCTTCCTCTCTCCTCTTGGAGCTCGATTCCTTCCAAAACTAAAGTTGTCCAAACTTGAAACTGATCAAAGGCAGTCAACTGTTTCCTAGATTCCTTTTTATCATTGATGGCTGGTGTCTCTTCCTTTCCCTTTCCTCTTTTCTTTCATTTTCCTTTATTTTATCTCTAATTTCCCTTGCATGCATATTCTTGTCTCTTCATTTTCCTTTTATCCTACTTTCCTTTATTTCTCGAATTGATTCCAATTTATTTCCCTTTTTTCCTTTGTTGATGCCAATGCCATTTTCCATAGCCATAAATTAACCATAAGTGACACCCACTTTAATGGTTTTCCCTCCATTCAGCTTGGAATACGTGTCCCATGACCTTGGTCTTATTTTGCCTTTATAATGTCCTTCCATGTACATGGAAAATCAACCAGTGGTTGTTACAACCCGGAGCTTATATTCGAAGTCTTGAGGTTACTAAGACCTCTTCTAACCAGAGCATCTAATATACAAAAAGAGTTATACATAGACTGGTATTGCCAAGTTCCAACTTACCATGACCTGAGTAAACAAGAAACAATATGAAAACTATAATAAAAAAGCTAGAAATGCATGATGATTATTGAGTTGAGTCATCTAGTTTTGGAACTTTCTATGAACCATTCACATCAAAGGAGACACGACTCTTGGTTGATCTGCCGATGAGAATGTAATCTTATGATAAATTCCATCAATCTTCTCCTCCAATTTTGCTATTTTTATATTTTTTTTCCTACTAAGTGTTGTTGTTTCTAGTGAGAATGTGACACATAAGAACTTTATTGTGCCAATATACATTAATAGCTTGCATATATCCAAAGAAGCATGAGCACATGGAGGTCCAAGGACTGTGAATCAAATATCTGGTCTTGACATTGACATGACAATCTAGATTGAAACACCTCTCACGAATTATCTTGACTTTGATTCACTTAATATCTTGTCAAACCCCCGGCTGCGGGTGTTTATTAGTTCAATGAATGAGGGGGTGGCCTTATTAAAGGGAAAGTGGCCGCTCGCTCCCGCCAGATGGCCCGAAGCCTCGAGAAACCATCACCTCAGTCCGGCCAGCAGTTATGAGCTCATTAATGGCATAGGGAGAACAACTATTTGCAGGGGTATATTGGTCGTCCGCCTTGGTTCGCAGATGAGAGGTGTTCCGTCGGAAGGTGCTGGAAAGGCCATTGCTTGTTGGGAGCTGTGTATTGTTTCAACTGTGAGTTGTGTGCTCGGTTCTTGGATGACTGCACAGTGGGTGCATGCGCCAAGACTCAGACCTCGGCCCTCGGCACCGGAGGCCCTGGTCTCAACCTTGGATCGTCAGAGAATTTTCGTCTTTATGTTTTGGTTCAGTGCTTTGAGCGTCACTCTGCTCTTTTTTCGCGAGGTCCCTGAGCGCCATAGGCCTTACGAAGTCCTGAGTGCCGCGGTGTCTCAGTTCTTCTGCGCCCCTGTTAGAGATTTGCCCTTTCGGCGCTTTGGTAATACCCGGCTCCGGCCTGTTCGGCTCTCTGGGAGCAATTCACCCCTCGCAGCACCGGAAAAGACTCGGCTCCAGCTCTGTGTGGTAAGCATTGTTATACGCACTCGTGTTCTATTACCTGTTAATCATCTATTGTATAAGTTGCTGCTCTGGTTTAAATCCCTCCGTGGCGAAGAGAATACGCGGCCTCTGGGCAGCATTGGATATTTGTTGGTTACAGGATGCCGCGTGAGAGGTTACGTGGCACTTGCAGGCGGGGAGGTTCAAGGGGCGGTGTCAGAGGTCGGGCTTCATCGCCACGTTCCTCGGCATCCTTCGACTCCCCCTCGGAGGAAATTAGCTCACCTGGAGCTCGACGAGGGCGCGAAAGAGGCAGAGGGCGGGGAAGGGCAACGGTGTGTCCGTTTGGTTCGCACCCATCAACACGCTTCTGGTTTCCGTGTGCCCTGGACAACGCAATCTACTATGTTTCAGTGCGCATTGAAAAATGCGACCATGCAGATAGACCAGAAGCCCCAGCAGAGCCTCGGCCACCCTCGCCTGCTCAGGGTCCGCGATTGCAGCCTGCGGAAGCCTCGGGTGCAGTGGCGGGGAATAGAGCTGGAACAAGCGAGCCTGCGAAGGAAGATGCACCATACACAGACTCGAGTGCTTCAGATCCATATGCCTGTCCAGTGGTGGAGGAGCAACCATCCACCTCCGTGGATGCTTAAGCTCGTTGCATGGTCGTTCTGGGTGTTTTGGAAACAATTTGTTCAGTCTTTGGATGTCGGAGTAGCAGTTACAGTAAGTAATAGGGGTCAGTCCGTGATAGTTTTCGGGTCACATCACACAGTTTTTTGTATGTCGGATATTATGTCTGTGTCTGTTATGTCGGGTATTTTGAATGTGGGTTTTGCAAGGTCTGTAAACTCCTCCCTTGCTTCGGCAGGGAATGGATGTATAGCGCCTAGGTCCAGTTTTCTGTGGGTTCTGGCTTGGGGCCAGCGGACAGTCTCATAGTCCCTCAGTTTCTCAGGCTCAGTTTTAGTCTCAGTATGTCAAACTGTTCATGTAGCCAGCTCTTCGTGGCGGATGTAACTCTCTCTGTACTCTTTTTTGTATTATAATAGAATTAGCATGATTTACACAAAAAAAAATATCTTGTCAAACCAATTCTAGGATAAGTTCCTCATAGCAGTCCATGGTTTCCCACACTTGTGCTTGAGCATTAAGTTCCAAGGTAGAGGAAATACAACTGGAATCTAGCTCAAAAGTAGTGGAACATACCTTGTCATACCCCTGATGAGTTGCAAAATTCCTCCCACACAGCATAATTGGCTAAGGGAAAGGGGTAACAGGGAAGTGACAGAGAGGAATTGCGAGAGAGAGGTTGACAAAGAAAAAAATTGAACACAATTGCAAGAAACAAGAGAAACTTGAATGTGATAGCATTGGTGAGGTTGGGATTAGGTGAGACAAAGCATGTATTGAAAAACACAGGTGATAAGGGAGGAAAAACAAAGTCGTAGAGGAGAAAAGATTGAGTTGAAAAAAGGGTCATAAAGATAACATGGGGCATGGAAGGCTAACCTAGACTAGAGAATTCATAAAAGAAACACAAATCTAAGTGTTGATATGCCCACAACTAGGCTGACACCATAGGCACTAATCGAAGTTGAAGAAAGACCACTTGTAAAAATAATGACTATGCCAAAAAAGTGTGGCATGATTAGGGTTGAGCTCTATTGAAGCCTTGGTATGTGCAATATTACCAAATTCGAGAGGGTATCCTTTGATAAAACAAAGGAGGTGCCAACTAATATAAGGGATGCATGAGCGCCACCCCTGAATAATTTTGATAATAACACAGTGTACCACCAAACTTGAGAGGATGAATCCCCATGATTACCATTTCCTAGGAGGAGTAAGAGAGAGTTCCCAATAAACCTGCAAATGTGGTCATGATATGAGGATTGTGGAGAGTTGCCACCCTCATCCATAAAAAATGCTTGTGTAGCACAGTAGCATCCAACTCCATCGGCCGACATTTAACCCTGCGCAAGTATCCAACTTGAACCTGTGATGTGACCCACAAGCATGATGCGCACTGAGGAGTCTACATGTTTGTGGTGCATAAGCATGTGAATGATCATTAGACAAGGGTCGTTTTTTTTTGGGGGGGAGGGGAGGAAGTGAGAGCCTGCTCTAGGACACCCTCCATAGGAATAATGTTATCGCTTATTAATAGAATAGAATATTTCTTTTCAAAAGAAAGGGTAGGAATTTTCATTAATATAAAGAACTAGTTTCAGGACCAGAACCCATACATCGGTCTACATAATCAACAATTAAACTGCCTTCAAATTTCCACACTATTGCTACCCTATTCTTATGCCTATTTTTGCCTGTTATTCCAAAATATGTCTATTATATACCTTACAAAATTGAAAAAATATATATATATATATATATTATGTGTGTGTGTGTGTGTGTGTGTGTGTGTGTGTGCGCGCGCGCATGTGTGTGTGTGTGTGTGTGTTTACATAACATTTAAGAGATTTTGATTGTGGGGATTTATATCGTATTGGAAGACCATTCGAGACAAGTGTTCCAAGTAGCTAGTTGCTTCAATCTTTTTCTACTTTATTTGCCTCTTAGGAAACTCTAGTTTTTTTTCCTTTTTGTCTCTTCGTTGGTCTCGACTTCATCCTTGATGAATTGAATCCCACTGTTGGATCTCTCTTTGATTTCAAACACTTTGTTATCCATAGTTTCCAATTTAAGGTGAAACTCGATTTGAAACATCTCTACTTTAATGTGCAATAGTTTGAATTTGGTGTTCATCAGGAGTTGATAAGTCTCCCTCTTTTTTATTTTTTGCGGATCCTCATTGTTTCAATGTTGCTAGCAGCCCTTCGAGTGACTCCAATAACTTGGACATGAGTTAATCCAAATATGTTTGGTCCACCTCACAAGATGAAGTCCTGGACTCTGCCATGGAGGATAGATTCCTTTACACTCTGCGAATATAAGAAGATGACAGCCACCGCTGGTCGCAGAGGGAGATGCTTATCAAAGATGACAAGCTTGTTTGAAGAAGAGCAAATGTGTGTTGTATATATCCTCTATTGCATTTGATCCACCATCACGAAGCATTAAATTGCTTTGTGTGTGAACCCATGCCTGAATCTTGACTAATTTCCTAGACTATCATTTGGATGATACGCTAAATAGATAGCATTAGCTCTAGGCTATTGCATATTGAATGTGTTAACAAGCCCAAGACGTTAATCACTTGTGCAAGATCATTTCTTCCATTAATTCTTAAAGTTTGAGGCCTCCCTTGCCCGCATGGTGTGTCCTCCTTCCGCCAACTATTGATCCAGAAAAGACAGGGGTTCATGTTCTTTAGAGGGGGCTGAATCAATATTTTTTTCAATTTTTATTTTTACCAGTTAAGATCACTTATAATTAAAACACAAAATGAACAATGATAGAATAATAATTTTATTAATCAATGACAAGGACTCCAATCCTCTTTACAATAAATCCAATACAATAATGTGTAGGACTCCAACCCTAGATGAAGACACCAATCCTCACTCTCCTATGCTCCAACCTGTAGTTTTCCAAGCACCGACTTGGGATCCAACCTTGTTACTTTGAGGCACCAACCTCTAGGACTCCAACCCTATCTCTGGTGTAGGCTCCAACTTGGTCTTCTTGAGGACTCCTATTCTCTAGGGCTCCAACCCACTGCTTCAATTTGTACTTTTCCAAGCACTAACTTGGACTTCACAAGCCTCCAACCCTATCTTCCCAAGGCACCAACCTTGTCTCGATGAGGCTCCTATCTCTAGGGCCATAACCCTCAGCTACAATTCATTAAGATAAGTTTGATTATTCTTTATGGCTCCTCCAAATCACTTCATCAGTGACAACCTTGTTTTCTTAGAAGGTGTCACCATAACTCTTCATGGTACCCAAACAATCTCTCCCTTTGTCACCTCATGATTGCTTCGACGCATCATAGTCTCCAATAATATCTCCAAGACCTTCAAGATGTCTTCAATAGGCAGCCCAAGTTCAGCACCTTCTTTAAGCCTCTTCAAGGGCTTCTTCAAGAACTCTTCGAGGAAGTCTTCACAATGCTTCAACAACAAGATATTTCTTAATGTTGCTACTCTAATATGAGTTTCTTCAAAGCAATAGGTTTGAGACTTCTTTCAAGATGAATCTCTTGAGTTAACTCCAAAGGATTTCTTTATGAGCTCTCTATTTGTTGTAGTGTCGTCTGAGCTCCGAAGGTAATTGTAACTCTAAACCTTTAAGCTATTTCCCCTCCATAGATAGTTTGAATATTACTTCACTCTTTTTATCACTAAGCTTCCTCTGGTAGTCTTAGGAGATCATAGTCCTTCACACTTTTATATTAAGATCTGAACTCCACCAGGATTGCACTACCCATGAATCTGCGCTCCACCAAAACTGAAATGTCCCACAGGTCTGGGTTTTACCGAAACTGAAACGTTCCCCAATCTGAGCCACATGTATCCTACAAATCCGATTTTCAAGCTCTAGAGCAGATATCTCCAAACAATTTAATCCTTCAATTCCTTCTCGGTGTTCCTCTTTCACGAGTTGTGAATTGTAATGTGTCTCAATAATAGATTTTCGCCAGATCAATGATTTGAAATGAAGTATTTGACTTTTGTATATATGAGTTTCGCCAATAAATTGAAAAACACGTTCATTCAAGGAGAGGTCAACTTGTGCATGAGGTGGCACATTTAAAATATATTGAATTGTTGTCGAAAGGGGTATTTTTTAATAATAGATCAAATATAACATAGTTTCATTGTTACGAAAACCATATTATTATAGCAAGATAAGAGGGGCCATAGCAAATACATTTAAACAATGCAAAACCATATTATAATGGATGTCAAGAGGTCGCACATGCCACATCATCACTTTACTTTTGTACATCGAGACCACATGGAAATCAAAGGTTTGTATCAGATTCGAAGCTTTAACATGACACAAACTTCAAATCTTGTGATATAGGAAAGTTTTGACTAGTCAAACACAATATTATATTAAAGTCATTGTGATAAAACCAATCGAGTTTGCAACTAATATCGACAATCGACAATTAGAGGGTCTTATTGGAGGTGTCATTCAAAATTTCTGATAAAGTGGCAGGTGCGATTTAATAATTAAACAGTTAACTTAAATCAAGTCGGTCTGCATATCGAAAGTCGGAGATCAGAGGACCATGTCGCATATAGGAGATCGGAGGTCCATATTGCATTGGAGGTCCATATCGCTTATCAAAGATCCGAGGTCCATATTGCACATCGAAGATTGGAGGTCCATATCACATATCAGAGATTAGAGGTCCATATAGCACATCAGAGATCAGAGTCAAAGATTAGAGATCAGAGATCATAAATCAGAGTTGGAGATCAGGTTTTATCAGAGATCGAATATTAGAGTTATGAGTGGTGATACAAAATAAAAAATGTTGATATGATATTTCTCTAATAAGGTTCTTCTTTGGCTTTCTTCCGAAATATCATCTCTCTTTGATCCTCCGATATCACTACTTTTTTCCTTTTGGATCTTTCTTTTGGGCATATGCAGTCTTCTCTTGGATCTGCTTCTCCTTGGCTTGTCTTGGCTTCTAATGGCTTCTCTTCTTGCTCTTCCCTTTGGTACTGCTCCTCTTGCTCCTTGGGACTGCTCCTTGGGTCTAACGCTTCTTGGGATT
>APFE030332070.1:17381-47540 GCA_000404065.3 Pinus taeda
ATGCTATATTTAATCCATGTGACCATGAATGACAACATTGATATCCCAACAATCTCTGCCTTTGTCATTGATGGCAATATACTCCTTTTTCTGGATCCTCTCCTTTCTGTATTCTCTCCCCCTTTGGCATAAATGGAAAAATGGTGCCCAACAATTTCTTAATGAATTTTACCACCTATTTGAAGGACATCTCAACAATAGTTGTGTTTCCTTGACCTGCTACTCTTTCTTATCATGTTTCTTTTTTCTGATGTTGCTTAGACAATTGCTTATACAACTCCCCCTAAACTTGTGCTCCCTTTCCTATCATCAAAATGTTGCTCAGTCACCTCTGCCATTATGTTTTATAGTTCTCCAATGGTGTTATACTGATCTGGGTCTGTTTTACTCCATCCGTCAAGTATTATAATATTTGGTTGTATATTCTTCTTTGATTCAACTATTGCCTTCTATCAGTCCGATCTCAACAACCCATAATTTTCTAGCACTAGTGACTGTGTACAATTCAATTGTAGATTATCAATCAACTCCCATTTCCTGCATAAACTCCTCTAGCTCTTTTGTTTTCTTCAAACAAGAAAGTAAGTGGAAGGTATCTTCAATCAATGGATGATTTTCTTTAATGAAGTTACTTCTGGGAGATGATCTATCGAGAGATATGCCTCATAGCATGATTGTCCATTTGTTACTCAACAAGTGTCTCATATGGCTCTTCACAGATAACTTCTGCAAGAATGGTTAAGCTCCCCCTAACAGTGTGCATGATCTCCCTTTTTTTGACAAAGTCATATCATAAAAAACACTTGGAATACCATATTTTCCAAAGATGTATTCATCAAATCAACAACATGTGTTGTTGGATTGAGTATTCAAGAGACTTTCAGATCCAATTTGTTATGAAACCAACTCACAAAAAGATAGAAAAGATAGATCAACGACTTAAAAATCAGCCTCTTCGAGGGGGCAACCTCCTTTACATTACACAAATGAAAAATTCTTGAATGATACAATTGACAAACCTCCTTTCTATATATAGGAGTCTAAGGGGTAATAATATAATTAGAGACGACATAACAATAATAATGTAAGGGCACAACAATAACAATAGTGGGCTTCTATGAGGCACAATAATAACAATATGGGGACTGCATGAGAACAACAAATTAATATGGGGGTTGCACTAATAGCAATAAGGGATTACACTAGTAGTATAGGGACCTAACATGCCCCTCCCCTTCAAAAATTGTTGTCCTCAACGCTTGAGTAGTTCTGGATGCTTTTGTATAAAATTCTCATCCTTCCCTGTGGAATCTTCAGCAGGTAAGTTCTTCCACTTGATGAGATACTCTGAAATTGATCAATTTCGTAGCTGTCGGGTTCTTGTTTCTATGACTTCTTCAGATTCCAATATGATTTTTCCTTCCTCGTCAAGTTCCGACAATACTGTTTGAATTGGGAGCTTGTCACCTATAACCTTCTTTATGCATGAAACATGGAAAACTGGGGGCGCTCAGGAAGATGCAGGAAGCTCCAATTTGTATGCCATAGTACCAATCTTTTGCAACGCCTTGTAAAGACCATAGTACTTTGGTAATCATTTATTATCCTTCTTAGCTTTCTTGAGGGACATTTGTTTGTATGGTTGTATTCATAAAAATACTTAGTCGCCTATATCAAAATTTCTTTCGTTGCAATGTTGATCTGCCTGTTGTTTCATTCAATTCTGCACGAAAGTGAGGTTATCCTTTTTCTTTTTGATATGTCCTTCTATTTTGAGAGTTTGAGGAGTGGTAATTCCTGCCAATGCATTACAAGATATGGTCAAATTCATTTCTTCTTTCTCTGGGGTTGGTTCCTGGTGTATATCCTCTTCTTTTAACGTTTCCTGATCCTTTTCTTCCTTCTCTTCACAATTAGTGTAAAATAATTTATTCTCATCACACTTATGACCTTTAATGTATTTTTTATCACAACTGTAACAAAGGCCATTTTCTCCTTTTTCTTCCAATTGTTGTGGTGTCAGCCTTGTATGTTGTGGAAGGTTAGGACCAACAACAATTCCATCTTTATAATTATGAGTGGTAGGATTTCTTGTTGCCATAATTTTGCTTTCAATTTTTCTTTCCAGCCTGAATGCCTTCTCCAATGAAAATTTTCCAAAGACGAACCTCATGTTGAATGTTATTCTTTAAAGTCCCTATGAAGACATCAATCTTCTACTTCTCTGGAATATCATTTACCCTTATATTCAATTTTTGGAAGTCCTCAATGTGCTTTGCCATTGAACCCGTTTGTTTGAGATTTATCAGTTGGTTAAAGAAGGTGCTTCTCTTTGTATCCTCATAATGTGTTATCATCTCCTCTATGAAAATTGACCAAGTGACAAGTGGTTTATGAGAACAAAGCCCTTTATACCATAAAAATTTATTCGGTTCTAAATATAAAGATGCAATACGTACCTTTTGTAACAGTTGCACATCATGTAGAACAAAATATTTCTCCATCTGTAGTATCCATGTTATGGAATCCTTGCCATCAAACTTCCTCATATTGATCTTTGGAGCATGATGGGTCTTCAATCCAATGTTAGAGTCTATGAAATCATGATTAACATTCTTTTGTTCTCATCATGAGTTTCCTTTACTACACTTTCGTCATTAGTAAGCATTTCTTGTAGCAACTTTGTCAGATCTGTCTTTAAATATTCCATGTTTCCTTTGAGTTTTTCTTATATACCATCCATCTTAGCTTCCACGCCCTTTGAATTCCTTCGAACTAATTTTTCAACCAAACTTATGCAAAAGTAAAAAAAAAAAAAATACACACATTTTTTTCACTTTGTAGGAGCTTGATATTGAATTTGTTGTATCTTTGTAATTTCCGATCTCCAAGGTTTGAAATTGCGTCATGCAGTAGCCCTCTGAGTCCTCTTTTAAATCTCGCAATTTTGATCAAGAGTGGATTCTCCAAGGAAGAGTTATGCTAAATATCCCATGATGACCTAATTATAGACTAGTTCAGTAGAGAGAACTTGTACGAAGTGCCATGTGTCACTATTTTGACCATAGGACCTGAAACCGATACATAAAAAACTACAAGTCGTCCTCTTTCTATAACTTCTTATGAAATTTCAATTTGATGCTCATAGAGAAAGTTATGACGATTTTCCCCAGCTCACCTGTTTGGGATGTAATTTGGGAGCCTACAAAATCCCTAAATTTCTCGGACCATATCTCCGAAAACGTATTAAAACATGGTCTAAAATTTGGGCCTAAGCTTTATCAATATTTCGGCTCAAATGGGTTTTAATTTCAGAGTCTGAACCTTTGTAGAAAAAAAATTATAGTGAAAATTCCATGATGACCCATTTGCGATGGAATCCTGGAGCTTGCAAAAACCCTAACTTTCGCATATCATATCTCTGAAAATATAGTGAGACAAGATATGAAATTTAGACCCGAGGTTCAAAATGATGTCGACTCAAATGGGGTTTTTTTTAGCTTATGAAACTTCACAGAGAAAAAGTTATATCGAAAATGCCACGATGACTTGTTTGAAGCAGCGAAACCCTAAAATCCAAAGCTCTAATACCAAATGTTATGAAACCAGCTCACAAAAAGATAGAAAAGGTAGATAAACGACTTAAAAATTAGCCTCTTCGAGGGTGAAACCTCCTTTACACTACACAAACGAAAAATTATTGGATGATACAATTGACAAGACCTTCTTTCTATATATAGGAGTATAAGGGGTCATAATATAATTAGAGCCGACATAACAATAATAACGTAAGGGCACAACAATAACAATAGTGGGCTTCTATAGGGCACAATAATAAAAATATGGGGACTACATGGGCACAAAAAATTAATAATGGGGTTGCACTAATAACAATAAGGGGTTACACTAGTAGTATATGGACCTAACATAATTTGCTTCCTTCTCCATACTTATGTAACTTTCTTTTCTTACTTGGTAGACATGCTTTTATCTTGTTTAGGGACCCAATTCAAGTTACAATCATGAGCCATATGTCCAATGTTATGACATTTGTAGCATACAATTTTGTACATAAATGAGGAAGCATAATTTCCTCTTGCAAAATTGCTTCTGGGAAACTGATGGGGATGATTATATTTTCCCTTGTGGTATGCCCTACAATCCTCTTCCATGTGCCCAAAATTTGTACAAGAATAACAATAACCATGAAATAAATTTTGGTACTTGGGAAATGATGATTGCCTTGATGCACTTCTGAAAGCATTCTGCCTCAAAATTCTTTGATGATATCTATTTCCTCTTGCATCCTTGACACTTTATACATAATTTGTCTCAATTTGATACTTCTAAATTTATTCTGTCTTGGAAGCCTTTGATCATATTTATTGCCTCTTGCAGTTGTGACACCATCTTCACATATTCTTGGAGTAGGGTTTCTTCCAATGTCATCTTGACTCTTCTCTTTGCCTTTGCTGGAACTAAGGACATCAATATTTCTTCCATGTTTCTCCACATCTATGGTGTTTGAAGCAATAAAATTTGCTTCACTTCTACTTGAGGATTCACCTGTATAACCGAGACCTGTTTTATCAAATGGAGATCTTTGATGGTTGAGCATATCATCCAAGGCTTGAGAACTTTTCAAGTTTTTGTTCAACGATTCAACTTCTTTCCTTAGTGAAACAATATCTTCTTCCATTTTTCCAAAATCATCATTTTTCCTAGCTAGTTGTTTCTCAATTTCTTCATTGACTCGTGTTGCTTAATTAGCTTCTACTTTAAGGGAGATGATATCTAATTTCACCCGGAAGATTTCTTCATTCTCCTTTGCTAGACTGACCTTCATTTCTTCTTTTATCCTTGTTGCTTCACATGTTTCGGCCTTGAGAAAGTTGACATCTCATTTTAATTTGAAGATCTCTTCATCCTTTTCTTCTAATTGGATTGCCATGGCATTTCTTTCCTTTTCTGCATCATCAACTTGACCTTTTATGAGTGCCAAATCTTCCATCACCTTCTCAGCTCCTTGTGCTTGTTTCTTTACTTCTTCTATTTGAGATCTAAGGGAGGAGACCTCTTCCTTGTATTGATCAATTTTTGCTTTAAGTTTGTTCAAGTCTTCATGTCTTTGTTTAAGATGGCTTGACAAAGTTTCTTCCCTTTTCTTTGCCTTATCCCATTGATTTGTCATGGACATGACTTCTTCATGATGCTTTCTCTTGTGTTGATGAAATTACTCCTTAATCTTGGTGAGCTCCTAATCTATTTCTTGAACTTAAAGCTTGAATAGGTTAACTTCCTTCCTTGTCTTGTCAAGGTCATCTTTACTCTCTTCATCTTCTAGATCTTTCTTAGCCTTGATGTCTTCACTCTTGTTTTCATCTTCCTTAATGGGTTCTGGATTTCCTTCTTGCTTTCCATCATCTTCTTGACTAATAGTCATAGTCAATGCTCCTTTTGAGTGAAGATATTGAATAATCCCACATATCTTTTGCCAATGAACATTTCTTCACTTTGGTCTTTGTAGCATCTTGTAACCCATTCAAGATTTCCTTCATCACTTTTGTAGTATATTCCTTGGATTCTCCTTCCATCATGCTTTCAATAATCATTGATTCCAGACTTCAATGCCTTGAGCCATTAAGAAATTTCTCATTCTCATCTTCCATATATCAAAGTTTCCATTGAACAATGGAACTTTCCTAATTTGATTGTCTTCAGTTTTCACAAATCGGGAAGAGACATCATTAGAAGGATTTGAGGTTTTCTTCCTTGGCTTTTCCATTCATGTTCTAAAGATCAACCTTAAAGCGCTAGGCTTTGAGTGAAGGTACTGGCTCTGATTACAATTGTTGGAAATACTGAGAGGGGGGTGAATCGATATTTCTTTTCAATTGTTATTTTTACCAGTTAATATCACTTATAATTAGAACACAAAATGAACAATGATAGAATAATAATTTTATTAATCAATGATGAGGAATCCAATCCTATTTACAATAAATCCAATACAATAATGTGTAGGGCTACAACCCTAGATGAAAACACCAATCCTCAATCTCCCAAGATCCAACTTGTAGTTTCCAAGCACTGACTTGGACTTCCCAAGGCTTCAACCTTATCAATTTGAGGCACAAACCTCTAAGACTCCAACCCTATCTTTGGTACATGCTCCAACTTGGGCTTCTTGAGGACTCCTATCCTCTAGGGCTCCAACCCACTGCTTCAATCTATAATTTTCCAAGCACCAAATTGGACTTCGTGAGGCTCCAACCTTTAGGGTTCCAACCCTATCTTCCCAAGGCACCAACCTTGTTTCTATGAGGCTCCTATCTTTAGGGCTCCAACCCTCAACTGCAATTCGTTAAGATAAGTTTTGTGATTCTTTATTGTTAAACACACATGGGGAGCGAGAAAGATAGGAAAGATAAATCATGCAGTTCAATTTTATTAACAATTTGATATACATTTATAGTACATGTGGTGACCGTTGGGATTCACATCCCAAGGACTCTTGGACTGCTTTTGTCCATTCGACTTCCACACTAACCCATTTAGGATTAGGTGTCCAACATTCCCCCCCTTAATCCGAAGGGTTATATATGAGTCCAAGAAGATAGCTGTAATACAAAATGTGCAAATATGCATGGCAGCACTAGGCTGAATGTGCTCTCTGAAATGTTGGTATAAAAAGTGATGGTTTAAGGATGGCCACCAACACTGGAACGCTTAGTGTAGTTCCCGGAACTCTTCCAAAACTGGCAAAAAGCTGAAGTCTTCTGCTAGAGGAAGTGATCCTATTGTTTTAAAGAGGGAAACCTTCAACCATAAAAGGGAGGTCTCACCCCGCATAAAAGGTAAAACTTCAACCTGAAAAGGGAAGTCTCAACCTGTGATGGTTTAAGGATGACCAACAACTCTGGAATGCTTAATGCAATTCCTGGAACTCTTCCAAAACTGGCAAGAAGCTGGAGTCTTCTGCTAGAGGAAGTGTTCTTAATTTTGTTCGTAGAACTCCTCCAAAACTGGCAAGAAGCTGAAGTCTTCTGCTAGAGGAAGTGTCCCAGATTGCCAACTGAAGGCATGCTCAAGGGCATCTTTGTCTCTGGCTACAACTCTGAAACTGGTGTGGCAGGTTGTGGCTCAGGCTTGCTTGATGTGGCTTTGAAGCTTGTAGATGACCATCATTCCCCCCCTGTCAGATACAAGGTGAAATGATGGAGAAAACTCAACTGTAAGACTACTCAATATTCTGGAACAAGTTCTAATATGTGTTTGGAATATCTTCTTGGTTGTTGATGCCCATTGCCAAGAAGTGATCCATCCTAGATGAATCTTTGTTATTGTAGGACGTTTGTTTCTGAAGCATCTGTGTGAAGAATGACTGGTTTTATGACAGTGCTTACATGGATGAAGATCAAAACAGTGATCTTTTAGATGGCTAACTCGATCACGGTGTTGGCATTTCACAATCTGTTGTAGTTGTTGCTGTGGAAGAGGAGCAGAGTCTGGAACAGTTGAAGCGGAACTCTCATAAGGAGCAGGTGAACTGTCATGAATGAATCCAACACTATGAAACTGAATGGCTTGGCGTAGTCTGGAATATGAAAGGACAAGTCCTTGTCATATCCAAGACCAGTTCTGTGTTTGTTGTGGACAAGGTGTTCCCAAGGTCTGATGATGGGCTTGGGAAGTGCAGAGTGAGTTTCTGCATCTGCATGTACAACTGTTGCTTTATTTGAATGAACAGGAACATTATTGACTTGCTGCTGATGGGTGGTGGTCTCAATGTTCTGAACAAAAACAGGTTCAGAATGATGTCTATTTTGATGTAGCTCTTCTTGTTGTAGTTGTGATTCAAGCTGCAAAAAATCAATATTTTCTTGTGCATTTTGTAGACATGTCTGAATTTCTGAAAGAGATCCTTTGCTGATTTGTAATGTGTCATCAACAATAGATTGTATAAGAGTTTTCATGAACTCTAATACTTCACTGATTCTGGCCATTTTTCTTCAATGTCACTTAAAAACTGATCACAATTATTACTTAATGTAGAAAAGTAATATCCACGTACAGTACACAGCAATATCTTGTATAGATATGCAGCAAATGAATCAGGGAATCAATACATATATATGTAGACAGAGACTATAATGAGTTTTAATACTACAACTGGGGCAACAACAACTGCAAACTTGCTTGGATCCTTCAAGTTCTCCTTTTCAAATTAGAACCTGCATTACCAGGATCTTCACAACTTCTATGCTTATAAAGATACATGCTCTATCTTGCCCAATTCAAAATTAGACAATCTCTTTTTAATTCACTCTTTATGTGGAAGCTTTCTTTCATATTTATGGTTATAAAACCAAAATCCACAATAATCATTCATAAAACATCAAATTATTTATCAATAAGATTTTGAATGCTTCATAACACCAGAACTATGCCTTAAGTCCCTCATTCATTTCATCGCCAACATTCCTCATGTGTTTATGCACCATCACAAATTCTTCCTGCATGTGTTGGATTCAGTTAAATGCGCCCTTGAGTTATCATAACAACTTAACAAAGTTATTTAAACCCCATCTTGACTTGCAGACATTGGTTCACACATCTCTGCTTAACAAACAGTAGCACGACCTAAATACGGAAGTTGTAATTAAAGTATGCTATCCAATGCCAATTATAATAAATCATGGACATTTGTAGAGGACTCTTCCTCGAAGGTGATGGGATAAACCAAAGTACTAATAAATGCCTACCTCGCAGGATGAGATACAGAAATGTGGGTCATGGGTGATGATTTATCTTTTGTCTAGCCGACAACAATTGATGGGAATGGAATGGCCAACGATTTGGTCCTTTTCGGTTGCTCTTCTCCGAGATCTTCCTCCGAGTCCGACCATCCATCTTCCGTACATCCCCTTGCATGCCAGGGTATTTCTGTGCGTTCCCCCTACAATAACTGGATTAAGACGAGTCAGCAACCACAGAAGAATATCGAACTTGCCAGCGGGCCTGGAATTTGACATTTCCTGTTTCTAAAAGCCATAGCTAGATGCTGGGATTTGACATATGGAAGCCATTCTTAGATGCTGGAATTTGACATCTCCTATGGCCGATAGTCGAGGATACGAATATATTGCTCACAAGTTAGCCCAAGAATTCCTTGAATCTCATAACGGAATTATAATGGACAACCGTCTCAAACTCAGGAAGATAGTTAAAGAAATCGAATATACAGACAAAGGTGTCAAGGTTTTGACAGAGGACGGTTCGACATATACTGCAGAGAATGCTATTGTTTCTGTCAATATAGGGGCTCTTCAAACGAAACTCATTAGTTTTAAACCCGATTTACCTCTGGCGATATATAAGTTTGATATGGTTATTTACTGCAAAATCTTCATGAAATTTCCTTCCAAATTCTGGCCCACTAGACGTGGTAGGCGAACTCGTTAACACAACGCATGCAAACTTGTTAACATAACTCAGTGCATCAAAAAACAACGTTTCAAATATTAATACAGGCCTCCAGCGTTCAAGATTCAGTTAGCAGCATTCAAATATTTGTAACATTAGCAGCGTTTCAAATATTAATACAGGCCTCCAACGTTCAGTGTTCAGTTAGCATCGTTCAAACATTTGTAACATTATCTCATGTGTTCTAAGACAAAACCATACCAGCGTTCAACAGCTCACCAACAACGTTTCAAGGTTGTTCAACGCACCAACAGCGCACCATACGCATAGTAGACCATCGAGACTCACGAAACGTTCACCATGTCAGGATAGAGGCAGTGCAGCGGATTAGTTGAGAACGACAGAGGACGTTTTGTATGCAAAGAGCCGCTACAGGAGCAGCGTTGGAAGGACAGAGGCGGTGGTCAGAACACGCTCAAACGTTTCAATGTCAGGTCAGGATGACAGCGCAATAGAAGAGCAGGGCGCAGGTTTTATAAATGGTATATGGCAAACATATGTGCAGTGCGGCAGAGGTCAGGTAACGCAGAACTGACATATATAGAGACCACAAAAACAAGTGGCTCAAATTGGAGCAGGACCAGCAATCGCTTAGTCTGATACCATGTTAAACACACATGGGGAGCGAGAAAGATAGGAAAGATAAATCATGCAGTTCAATTTTATTAACAATTTGATATACATTTATAGTACATGTGGTGACCGTTGGGATTCACATCCCAAGGTCTCTTGGACTGCTTTTGTCCATTCGACTTCCACACTAACCCATTTAGGATTAGGTGTCCAACATTTATGGCTCCCAATATCTTCTGCAATGAGCCTTATCTATCTTCATCAATGCCTCCTCCAAATCACTTTATCAATGAAAACCTTGTTTTCTTAGAAGGTGTCACCACAACTCTTCATGGTACCCAAACAATCTTTTCCTTTGTCACCTCATGATTGCTTCAACGCATCATAGTGTACAATAATATCTCCAAGACCTTCAATATGTCTTCAATAGGCAACCCAAGTTCTGCACCTGCTCTAAGCCTTCTACAAATTCGATTTCCGAGCTCTAGAGTAGATTTCCCCAAACAATTTAATCCTTCAATTCCTTCTCGATGTTCCTTGTTCACGAGTTGTTAACTGTAATGTGTCTCAGTAATATATTTCACCAAATCAATGTTTTGAAATGAAGTATTTGACTTGTGTTAATACGAGTTTCACCAATAAATGAAAGACATGTTCATTCATGGAGAGGTTGACTTATGCATGAAGTGGCACATTGAAAATATATTGAATAATTGTCGGAAGGGGTCTCTGTTAATAATCGACCAAATATAACATAATTTCATTGTTACGGAAACCATTTTATAATAGCAAGATAGGAGGGGCCATAGCGAATACATATAAACAATGTGAAACCATATTATAATGGATGCCAGGAGGTTCCAAATGCCACATCATCACTTTACTTCCTAACATCGGGACAACATGGATATTACAGGTTTGTATCAGAAACTTTAACATGACCCAACCTTCAAATCTTGCAATATAGGAAAGTTCCAACTAGGCAGATGTGATATTATATTTAAACTGTTGTAATAAAACCAATCGGGTCTGCGACCAATATCGACAATCGAAAATCAGAGGGTCTTTATCAAAGGTGCAATTCAAAAGTTATGATAAAGTGGCGGATGTGATTTCATAATTAAATCGTTAACTTAAATCAAGTTGGGTTTGTATATCGAAAGTCAGAGATCGGAGGTCCATATCACATATCAGATATCAAAGGTCCATATCGCAGATCAAAGATCGAAGGTCCATATCGTACATCAAAGATCGGAGGTCCATATCGCATATCAGAGATTAGAGGTCCATATCACCCAGAGATCAGGTTTGGCTTTCTTTCGAAATATTGTTTCTCTTTTCTCCTTCAATATCATTTATTTTTCCTTTTGGCTCTTTCTTTTGGGCATAGGCGGTCTTCTCTTGGATCTGCTTATCCTTGGCTTGTCTTGGCTTCTGATGGATTTCCTTTAGCTCCTAATGGGTTCTCTTTGAACTGCTTCTCGCTCTTTTCTTTGGTACTACTGCTCTTTCTCCTTGGGATTTTGTTTATATATATATATTCAATGCTTATGCTATATTTTATCCATATGGCCATCAATGACAACATTGACATCTCAATACCTTAGTGTGTGTGGTTGAAGAGTTATTTCTGACCACCTATCCTTCCTTACATGTGCCAAAGTATTATCTAAAATTTGCTTTCCGACAAAAAAAATTACCTGAAAAGACCCTTTGTTGATAATTTGAACCATGTTTTGACTATGTAAATCTTTAAAATCAAAATTTTCACCCTTCATATCATACAATTCAAGTAAGGGGTGAGTTCAAAACCCATTGATTCACTTCTAATGTCCCTTGCTCCATGGTAGATCCTTTGTTTGCAAGGGAGTTAACTTTTTAAACTAAATCTCCAAAGACACGAAATAATTCTATTTACTCAAACCTCAAAACTTGCAAAGCAATTCTTTGTAGAATTCAGGGAGGAGTTGAGTTATTCAAACCTTTGGCTTTCCGCGCTTGTCGAATTACTATCATTGAGTCCCCAAACACAAGGATTTTGGTAATCTTCTTTTCAATAGCTATTTCCAAACCCTTCCATAGAGCAAGATATTTTGCTTGATTATTGGATACTACTCCCAGACCCTAAGCTTATTGAGACTCTATTTTATTGCCAGGGCAAAGAATAACCCCTCCCGCTCTTATCACCCCTATTATTAGAATAGAATATTGATTATTATTTACATCTCTTATTATGAGTGATTGCAAACATGGAGAATATGATATCTTGCAATTTTTCCATCTAAAATATGCATATAGAAATTGATTGTTAAAAGGGAGTAATAATTTTACCTAGAAAACAACATTGACCTAAACAGTTGAGTGCAACAAAACCTTTCAGAGCCTAGTATTATGCATACACAAATGTATTCAAGAGTGGTTATCATTAAATATATAATAATTATCTTGATATCATTGGACGGAATAAAATCAAAAGAGACAGAAAGATAATAGTCGCGTTTATGAAAATAAAACCAAAACAAGAAGCAAATTTTGGCAAAGAAATACTATTGTGGAAGCAAAAATATGCTACATATATTGAGATTGGAAATGCCATTACAAAGACTACAATTAAGAAGACTGTAGGGAGAGGAGATCCGAAAAGGTATCCACTCACTGCAACCTCTATAGGCTCATACCTTGAGCTTCCTCTTCATAGATTCTGTGTTATGTAGGAAAAGGGGAAAAAGTTATTTCCCACAAGCTATTTATATCTCCTCTTTAACTTTATATAAATAGCTTGTGGGAAACCCTAAAGTACAATTATCAATGAGGCGGAATGACTACACCCACCAAAAATGAGCTTTCAACAATTGATAAATTCAAATATTTTATATAGACGCTCGAGTGAAACTTTTCAAGGAGTACTAATTAATGTGTCAAGAGCTCCACATGAATTGAATTCACCCAAAAATGTTTATTACTATATCCATTTGGTGTAGACCAATTGGTTTGTGTGGGGTTTAATACCCACCAAGTCTCAGGCTCAAACCTCATGGGGAGGGGTTGAGGATGAAAGCCACCTTTGGGGGAATTAAACTATCCCAAGGGGTGTCCAAGCTCAATCGAGCATCACACAATTCTAGTGATAACATCCCACTAGTGGAAAAATAGATAATACACATTCTTGCAACCCACAAGAATTGATTATCTCATGGATGTGCCTTTTCCTTTCACAAAAATATAAATTCTAAAATTGGTCAAAATCAACATGAAAGAGCTTCTTCCAGAACAGATCCTTTCTCCTTTATCTTATTGACGAGTGCTTTTTCTTCTAATAGTCTATCTTCTTTGAGAAATCTTTTATTAATATAGAAAATGTTTGAACACAAGGTTCATAGATTCTCTCCTCTGTCAACTTAAGACATGCATCAAATTCACCTTTTATGAGAAATCCATCAATGAGTATTGTCTAAACAATTTCTCTGAGACTAAATAAACTAGAAATAACATTATTAAACAATCTATTTTCCCCTCATTTGTTTTGTCTTCTCTAAAAATACCAAGATATATATATATATATATATAGGCTTCAAACCCATTTTCACTCAATGCATCTAAAATCTTTAGGGTGTACTTTTTATCATTGATCTACCTCATGCAACTTGCCACCTTTGCATATTCCAACTATTAGTACACTATAAGTATTTACAATAGGATGGAAATCCTTTTATACCATTTAGTCCAAAAGCTTCAAAGTAATATCAATATTGCAAACATTTTCTTCATGATGTGAATCATCCTTGCCTCTTCATCAGCACTAAGTTTTGTTCCTTGTATTATCTTACTTTCACAAAGAAGCCCATTTACAAGTGCATTGTAAGTTCGATAATTAGGCTTGCATTAATTTCTTATCATTTTTACCAATATATCAAAAGCATGATCAACTCTATCCAATTTAGCACTACCATCAATATGAGAGGTATATGTCACATAATCACGTTTTATGACTTTTTCCTCAAATTTTCCAGTAAGTGACTCTAATTTTTTTGACTTCCTTTCTCTATAAAAGTCATGAACCATTGCACTATAAGTACAAATCTTAGACTCACAAGCCTGACACACCATTTCATCAAGTACTTTAAATATAAGGTCCACTACACTTGCACTACAAAGTCTATCAATCAAGGTTGTGTAAGTAAACATAGTGGCAACCAAACCCTCGTCTAGCATTTACACTCTGTTTGCATCAACCACTAAACTTTTTTTTGTAGATTCTATTCATTAGTGCACTGTAAGTATAATCATCTAATGCATAACCATTTTCCTTTATCTGGTCCACTAGTGCAAGAGCAATGTCAACTTTGTCTCCTTTGTAATACCCATCAATCAAGGTAGTATATGCCACCTCATTTGGTGTGAGACCTTTCTCAAGGAGCTCATTAAATAATTCATAGACTTGTTCCAACTTGTCCTCTTCACAAAGTCCATTAATTAATTCACTATAATTGCACAGGTCAAGCTCACGACCATTTTTCTCCATCACACCAAGAAGCTTAAAAGTATTATTAGTGTTACTCTCTTTGCAATAACCATCAATCAAAGTGTTATACTATTCAAATGGGAAATGATACTTTTTCAAGCATTTGTTAAAAAGCATCATTGCCTTGAGAAATTTATGTTGTTTGCAGAGTCCATTAGTCAATTTATTGTGGGTACAAACACCGCTTTACAACCAATCATTTCCATCTTTTCAAGAATGTCAAAAGCAACATCCACATTACTCTCTATACCAAGACCATTGATTAGGGCATTGTAAGTCACTACATTATAAGTATAACTCATGCTAACTATTGTTAGTTGTATTCCACTTGTTCAATGTGTTGCACCAACACCCAATCCCAAAAGCCCATATAATTTCATTGTCATCTTATTAGTCTGAGAAGAATTCATGGAGCATAATACAATGTACATTGTCATTGATGTTGAATGTTTGGTGGGTTCCAAATCCAAAATCCACGTGTTTCATATAATTATGTAAGTCATTTTTGACGTCATAATCCTTGTGAAATCTTTGTCATCTCTCGAGATTGAATTGAAAACTACAATTTGTCAAGGGAACCGATGTTTCTGGTTTACCAACATATAACTTATTGTACTTTATCATCATTAGTTTTTCCTTGTGATGTCATTAGTTTTTACTTTACTATCCTATCCTTAGGAGCATAAGAAGCTAGCCTTAGTTGTAGGTTGAAATCACCAGGTGTGAATCTGTCATCGTTTTCTACAACGCAAGGCTTTTCTCATAATGGATCTTCATCCCGTGGAAGCCATTTGTTTGTTGGATTCACAAAGCTCTCCCACACAACATTGTCATTTCCACTCTCCATTAAAACCAAATTACTAGAGTTTAGAATTACAACCCAAGTAAAAAAATCCAGAAGACTATTATGGCTTCCTATGAGAGTGCAGAAATGGAGTAGCTGGAAAAATAAAATAACAATAAAAAGTGGCATGACATGACACAAATATTACTATAAAATATAGTATAACATTTTACCACTCCCCATCAAAATCATACTAATAGAGTTTAGAATCACTGCATACACAAACTTTTACTCGAAGAGATATGTCATGATAAAGGAAAGTTTAGAATGATGCACTATGTCACAACAAAACACATTTTAGATGGGATGCAAACTATGTCATGCTAAAGTAAACCTTGTCAAATTGTTGGAAAATTCAGTGTCTCCCACACAACATTGCCATTGCCACTATCCATCAAAACCAAATTATTAGAGTTTAGAATTACCACCCATGTAGAAGAATACATAAGACTATAATGGCTTTCTTGAGAGTTCGGAGATAGAATAGATGAAAAGAATAAAATAACAGTAAAATGTGGCATACCATGACATAAAGATTACTATAAAATATATTATAATGTTTTACCATTCTCCATAAAAATTAAATTACCTTAGAATTACCTCAAAGACAAACTTTTCCTCAAAGAGATATGCCATGACAATAGAAAGTTTAGAATGATGCACACTACGTCACAACCAAACACTATTATGAATATAATTCATAACAAGTAAATAAATAAAAATATTAAATAATCAAAATAAGGATATGTTAAGTAGTCATTAAGTTAAGTGAAAATGCATGTCTAAAAGACATGCCCAGTCATGAAAGGCCACCTGCCTAGGTATATAAGCAGGGTCTCATTGTAACTTTCATCATCACTTATACATTATATATAATAAATTATTATTACAAATACCTTTTGTGCCTTTTGACATTAAAGTCATCAAGCTGTACTGTTTTGTTGCTTCAAACACATTTTACATGGGATACAAACTATATCATACTAAAGGAAACCTTGTCAAAATGTAGGAATATTCAATGTCTCATACATACACAAATCTTTGATGTGATGTGATATGTTGTGACAAATGAAATTTTGGAGTTATGTGGTTTCATGACCAAAGATGTTTTAGGTGTGCTATGCACTATATTGTGATGATGGAAATCTTTAACAAATTTGATGTGTTTCATGGAAATAAACATTGTCCCAATGTGATATCACCACAAATGAACATTTGGAATGATGTAATATTCGCAACCAAGAATCGTTCACATTCAATATTTTGCAAATGAGTTCTTCCATAAATTTTTGAAAAAAAAACATCAGTTACCAAATATTGGAAGACAAAAGCTTGCAGTTCAATCCCTCCTAGATATTCAACTAGTGAACTCTTAATAACTCTATAACCTCATAAAATTTTAACCTAAAACATACAACAACAAAAATAGCAATAAAATGATAATTTCCAATACAAAATTACATATTTATAGAAACAATTTGGAAAATAATAAAAATACTCATAACCAAATCAAAACATAAAGTTATTTAAAATAACACGACGCCAAAAGTGTTAGCTTATGACCTAACAATCTCATTGGAACTCCTTTTACATCTTGTAATCAATTTGTAATGTAATATATAAAACCTTCTCATGAAAATCAATACATTTCACCAAAAAAAACCACCTTAGCAATTCATCAAGGGAATTTTAGGAGGGCGGAAAGCATTATATGCTCTCCAAAATTATGGGATTGGAAACCAAATAAAGTGTTTTTTGGGCTCCTAGTTTGTCCAGTGATATTATATGGGTGTGAATTGTGGGCTAGCAGCATCCCTGTCTCAAAATGGGAGCAAATTGAGAAAATCCAAAAATGCTTGATCATGAGCAAGTTTAAAATAAAAAGTTCAGTGTCTTATGAGATAACGCTGAGTGAAATAGGAGCAACTTCTATCGAAGCAATTGCTATGGTGCGTCTCATAAGGTATCTTCAGAGAATTGAGCAAATGGGAGAAGGTAGATGGCTTAAAGTTATCTTCAATGAAGGAATGAGTGAAAGAAAGAAATCATGGATGAGAAAAAACAACAAATGGATGCAAAAATGAAATATTTACCTCAATGCATGTCCCACAAATAGCAAGGATTTAAAGATTTATGTTATGGAGAAGTTTCATATGCATATATGGGGAAAAGAGTTGGGTAGAAAGAAGAAGTACTATGTTCAAGAATTCAACCCCACGTGTGATCTCCAACAAAAAGAATACATTGGTGCTAGCATTCCATGGAGAGCAAAAATTCTTATTGCTCAATTAAGAACTAACTCACTGTTGACACCTAATCCTCTGCGATTGGGTGAATTTGGAATGTGAACAGTCATCAAGAAGATGAACTGATCAGTCACATTCATGTATATAATAATAGCTACCTAATGAAATAAATGAATCAATTTTTCCTGCCAAGTCTGGAGTTACTCCTGGCCTGACATGGTATCAGAGCACAGGTCCCAGGTTCTTTTTTTAGTATGCCTTGTAACTTCTCTGTCCCATAATCCACTGCCTCTGCCATAACGCATCTGTCTGAGAAACGCATATGTTCGCTGAGCGTTGTCCAGCGGATACTCGGCCTTCTTGCAGCGTTATTCAATTCAATTGAGAGGTATTATTTTTCAAAAAATTTTCATTGAAGGACGCTTCCGTTGAAACGTTGTATACAGTCAGTCCTCCCTCTTGTCCGGTCCCCACTTCCAAACACAACACAACTCCGTGCTGAACTCCTGATCGGTTAAGTTTTGAAACGATGTATTTATCTAGCCTGACTTGCGCAGCGGATTCGTGGTCATGGCCTTGTAATCTTGTTTTTTTTTTATACCCATTACAGTGATAGAGCCATTGTAACCTGGTATTTTTAAAGTGCCGAAAAAAAAATCACCATAACCTCACCATCTTCAGGATTCACAGCAAACTGAACATTAGAACCTCCACACTCAACCCCAATCTTCCTGATGATCGCAACAGCGTAATCCCTCAGAAGATGATACTCCTTATCAGTCAGAGTCTGCGCCAGAGCCACGGTGGTGTCTGATAGAATCTGAGAAAATTCGATCACTATAATCTTGAGCTCTGAGTCTCCGCCCGGTAGGCTAGTATCTGTTCCGGAAACGCTGTAGCCAGCGAACGATACCACCGAAGTTGATCATTGACCATTCTTGCAGGTTTCAATATGAGGTAATATTTTAGAGATTCTGTCGACAAGAATTTTCGTTTAGGAAGATTTTTATATGGTACGTTGAAGAGCCAACAAAGCTACATACAAGCTTTTGATGCTTCTGAGTCGACAAACGGTTAACGCACAAGCTTGGTGCCGCGGCGATCACATAATAATTCAATATATTTGCAGTAATTTACATTTGTCTAGCTTGATAAGTGTTGTTTCAAAGCGTTGTTTTGTCAAGTGCCAAAACGTTGTTTTGTCAAGTTTCAAAGCGCTGTTTTGTCAAGTGCCAAAGGCTGCTTTTTTTTTTTTTGTCATTCAAATCATTTGAATGGTGGATAGTTTTTGGTGTCAAGTGCCAAAGCGCTGTTTTTTTTTTTCATTCAAATCATTTGAATGGTAATGTTATCCTGCTGCGTCCTAAAGTTAGAGCATTAAAATGATTGAAGTGATATGTACATAATATTTCAATGAAATGCTGATATCAAACATTGGAAGGATTTGAAGAAACATAGTGCATAAAGTATTTTTTTTATCAGCAGAAGTACTTTTTCTATCAACAGAAGTAATCTTTTACAGAATGCATTCAATCATCTCTATCGTAGGAATAGTTCTCACTAGCAAGGAGAATTATCCTGATTGGTCCAGGATGATACAACACACCCTCATCTTCAATGAGTTGTGGAAAGGAGTGTGTGTCGGAGAAGGAGACGATAACCCAGAAAAGCCCACCTGAGACAAAGAGCTCGCCATTTGGGAAAACAAGAACAGCAAAGCTTATGCATTAATCACAACATCTGTAAATAAAGAGGTGAGTCGCCACATTTCATCATATTCAACTTCCTTTGAAGCTTTACAAAAGATGAAAGAACTCTATGACTCACATTCTACACTTGAAGTCGTCCAACTCATGATTAAACTCTTCACTCTTGAATTGCAAAATAATGATCCTCTTGCTCTTGCATCTGAAATAAAGTCTATAATGCATGATATCAAATCCACTAAAGCTGAGCTGGATATCTCTCTTATTGCTTTTCTCAAGGCACTTTATCCTACATACTCCAATTATCTTGAGTCTTTGCAAGCAAATGGAAATCTCAAAGATATAACCTTTGACTCTCTTGTGAAAAAGTTTTCTGAAAGAGAAAAAGCCTTTGGAAAGAAGACAGTCCCTGAATCTTCTGAAGAGACGGTATGCCTGGCTAATAAAGAAAAATATCCTGCTCAAGATTCTACAAGAGGAAGTGGTGGACGAAGAGGAAGAGGAAGATACTTCAGAGGCAGGGGGGCAGACATTCTCAAGGAGAAAAGGGAGATTTACATTGTATTCGCTGCAAAAGAAATGGATCACATGATGCCTCTACATGCAAGCTACCATGGGAAAAAAATTGAGTAGATAAGAAACCAACAGAAAGGTAAAATTGATGATACAGACAAAGGTAAAGCACATGATTTCGCTCACTATATTGAGGCACAATGTAACATTGGAGTAAATGAAGATTTGTTTAACAATTCACTTGCTTCCTGGAAAAATGATTGGCTGCTTGATTCAGGAGCAACCTATGACATGACTCATAGAAAATACTTTTTTGAAGATTTCACTGACAATGTTGATGGAGCAGTATACTTTGCAGATCAGTCAAAAATCAAGCCATCAGGGCTTGGCACAATCAGGCTTAAACTGCCTCGTCCCTCAGACTTTCTTCTTGATCATGTTTTATATCTCCCACAGCTCAAGAGAAACTTGTTGTCCTTGGTCCACATCCGCCAGCAAGGTCACTCCATTCATATGTTTGATGGAAAGCTTGAGGTGAGAAAATCATTTGATCACTCACTTGTCATGAGGGGAATAGAAGAAGAAAGACTTCTCAAACTGCAAGGAACATCTGCTCATGCACAACATTTCTCATATATTTCTCATCATGAAGAAGGTACACTTCCATCAAGTTTATTATGGCATGCTAGATTTGGACATTTAAACTATGACAGTCTCCGGTTATTGAAGAAAAATGGTGTTGCTGGTTTGCCTACAATTCCTAGAAAACTTAAGCAATGTGATGCTTGCATTCTAGGAAAGCATAGCAAACAGTGATTTCATGACTCACATTCAAGAGCACATAGGAAGCTTGAACTTATTCATTCAGATTTATGTGGTCCAATGCCTGTTCCTTCTGCAAATGGAAATAAATATATCATGACATTTATTGATGACTACACCAGAATGTGTTGGGTTTATTTATTGAAGAACAAATCTGATGCTTTCCTAACATTCAAGAATTTTTATAAATGGATTGAAAATGATGCACAATCTCATATTGGGTCTATTCGCACTGATAATGGAAAAGAATATACATCAAATGAATTTGAACAATATCTTCGCCAACATGAGATTAAACATCAAACAACTGTGCCTTATAATCCCCAACAGAATGGTGTAGCTGAAAGAATGAATAGAACAATCTTGAATATGGTACGATCCATGCTTTTTTTTCAAAAATGTAAAGATAATGTTTTGGGCTGATGCTGTTCTATGTGCTGCATATATAAAGAATAGATGTCCATCTAGTGCTATAAGAAACAAGACTCCTTATGAATTGTGGTATGGACATGTTCCTTTGGTCAAACATCTCAGGATTTTTGGTTCTGCCTGTTATGCTTTGATACCAAAGGTACATAGAAACAAACTTGGTGCTAGAAGTCGTAAGTGTATTTTCTTGGGGTATTCAAATACCTCCAAAGCATACCGCCTCTATGATGAAGAAAATAAAAAGTTTTTATATCTAGAGATGTAATTTTTCTTGAATCATCCAAATCTGACAATGTTGTTGAGCGGCAACTTGATCGCTTGGATAGATTCGTAAAAACGAAATCATTTCAAGAATTTGAAAATCAGATTCCACATCTTGAAGGGGGGATTCCTTTACTAGATCAACATGTGGAATCTTCTTCTGAAGAATACTCTCCCCCGACTGAAACTCCAACAACGCATGATGCTTTAAGTGATGTAATTGATAGAATTGGAAGACTCAATCTTGATTCACTCCCAACTCAATCAACAGAGCAGCCTGGACCATGTCAGAAAGGTCCCCCAAAGTGGTTGACAAAGACACTTGAAAGTGTTCATCCTGATGAAATTGGAAAAACAGGAACCAGAAATGCAAACCGATGAAATGGAGGTGATGTAGATGACTCTAATTCACCTGTTGATATGGATGTTTCTTATGATTGTGAATTGAACTTGTCTACAGATTTTGAACCAACTTCCTTTAAAGAATCCGCTTCTCATGATGAATGGAAAGAAGCAATGAAAAAGGAGTATGATGCCCTCATAAAGAATGACACTTGGAAGCTGGTTGATCCTCCATTTGGAACCAAACCAATTAGCTGCAAGTGGGTCTACAAGAACAAGTACAAAGCTGATGGCTCACTTGAAAAGCACAAAGCTAAGCTTGTGGCAAAAGGTTTTGCACAGAAGGAAGGGGTCGATTATGAGGAAACTTTTGCCCCCATAGCAAAATGGGCCACCACCCGGACACTCTTTGCACTAGCAGCTCAGAACGGTTGGAAAGTCCATCAAATGGATGTAAAAACTGCCTTCTTGAATGGAGATCTAAAAGAAAATGTTTTTATGTCCCAGCCTGAAGGATTTGCTGTGAAAGGAAATGAACATAAAGTATGCAAACTTGTGAAGTCCTTGTATGGCCTCAAACAAGCACCACGAGCCTGGTATGAAAAGCTAACTGAGCATCTTCTGAAACTCAACTTCAATCATTTTGATCTTGATGATGCAACTTTATTTGTCAAGAAAGTTGGAAAAACAGTTGTATATCTTGTGGTATATGTAGATGATCTTTTAATGACAGGGAACAATGAAAGTTATATTGCATCCATAAATAAAGAATTAGGAAAAAGCTTTGAAATGACTGATTTGGGCTATGTTCATTACTATCTTGGCATTGAAGTAACCCAACATCCAAAATCCATATTTCTTTCTCAAAAGAAATACATTGGAGATTTGTTAAACAGATTTGGCATGACAGAGTGCAATCCTCTTTCTACTCCAATGGAACAAAACTTAAAGCTCACATCTATTGAAGGAAAGGAATATGAGGATGCAACAAAGTATAGACAGCTTGTAGGAAGTCTCATCTACCTCACTACTACCAGACCAGACATTTCATTTGCTATTGGAATCCTCTCCAGGTTTATGCAAAAGCCTTGTGAGGGACATTGGTCTGCTGCAAAAAGAGTTCTAAGGTACTTGAAGGGAACTCAAGACCTTGGAATAAAGTATACACAGGTGGACGACTTCAACTTGATTGGATACTCTGATTCACACTTCGATGGAGACAAAGAAACTGGAGTATCTACTTCAGGATATGCTATGAGTCTTGGATCAGGAGCTGTCTCTTGGAGATAACGCAAAAAATCAGTTCCAGCAGATTCCACAACAGAAGCAGAATACGTGGCAGCAGTTGAAGCAACGAAAGAAATTGTGTGGCTCAGGAAAATTCTTGAAGATTTGCAAGTAAAACAAGTACAATCAACTCCACTCATGATTGACAACACCTCTACAATAAAGTTGGACAAGAACCCAAAGTTCCATGATCGTACAAAGCACATCAATACTAAATATCATCTGATCCGACATCATGTTGAGGCCAAAACAATCCATCTCCATCATTGTTCCACAAATGAGCAAATTGCAGACATCTTCACCAAAGCGCTTGGAAGAGAAAAGCTTGAAAGATTCAGAACGATGCTTGGACTCACCAACATCCCTTCAGATTAAGGGGGGGAATGTTGACACCTAATCCTCTGCGATTGGGCGAATTTGGAATGTGAACAATCATCAAGAAGATGAACTAATCAGTCACATTCATGTATATAACAATAGCTACCTAATGAAATAAACGAATCAATTTTTCCTGCCAAGTCTGGAGTTACTCCTGGCCTGACACTCACATCAATTACAGTGCAAAACAGGTCGATGGAAAAGACCTAAAGAAGCTTGGGAAGAGCGGGTGTGTAATTTTTGCACTTCTGGGGCAGTGGAATTAGAAAACATTTCATTTTGGAATGTGATGCTTTTAGAGACACCAGAGACAGTTACAACAATTTGTTAAAATCAGTTCCTTGACATTGTCTTTTCAATAAAAAGACTATTAGAAAATTAGATAAGATAATTATTAATTAAAAAAAAAAAAAAAAAAAAAAAAAAAAAAAAAAAAAAAAAAAAAAAAAAAAAAAAAAAAAAACCTTTGAAATTTCATTCATTCCATTCATCTTAACCATTCAACAACACTTTGGCTTCCCATCATTGTGCATTTCACTTAATATTAACTCGAGCATAAAAAACACTTTTTTAAGGCTTTCTTATTACCCCATTGGGATGAAGTGCTAGCTAGATAAATCTCGCCCCGACAGCAGACGAGATTCCGTAGGTAATGTACTTTTGTATAACCACCATTCTTCTGGTCTACGGTCGGTAGAGTGCGAAGAGCGAAATTTCGTTACATAAGCGTTCTTTTGTTAGTCTCGGTCTTGCTGGCTTGCTCCTTGAAAAGATTCCTGGAGATGGAGGGCATTTGAACGTAGTGGTTCCTGTAGTAATCTGCTTTATTTGTTGCGTTGTTTCGAAGGAAACTTTCACTCCGATCCGACATAATTGGATGCCACGTCTCGAAAATTCCATAACAACATCAGCATCTGCGGTAATTTTCATTGTTTAGTGTTGACATTACTATGCATTTATAATTAGATTTGGTGAACTAGATCAGACTGCCCGCGCAATATTCATACTGATTTTTTTAAAATTGTATGTATTCTCGTCAGTTGACGTCTCGCCATTCTGAAAAAAATGATAACTTTCACCGCCACATTCAATTTGAGGGAGATGAGCAAATGTTCAACAATATAGGGCTTGAGTTCATTTCCTTTTTATAGCTCGTGTACCAATTTTGGGCCTTCGAAGCGCAAATTAGGGATTTCCTTTGTTTTCGTAGATGGGATGATTGATGAGAATCACTCCCAACAAACCAATTTCAAATGCTATTAATTTTGTGATCTTCCAACATGCACTTTTTATATCCAACTGTTTGTGATTTTTACAAGTTGAATGTTTAGGCTAAATTCCAGCAAATTAGAGAAAACAAACCCTGAACTGGAAGAAGGAAGAAGATGGTGATGATGACAGTGAGGTAGTCTTTCATTCCCAATAATAACCAGAAAAGTAGGCATGTGATGATGAAGACAATCACATGAATAAATTGCAAAGAGACCTAACTAATACACAATGGAAGTCAAACGCAAAAGTTAGATAAGGTAACCTAACAAATTAGAAGGAAACCCAATAGGATGATAATGACAAGACATGAGAAGGAGTCTCAACTACAGAGACAAGAAAACCTGGAAGGGTGAGAAAGACAATGCTCTGAGAAGCAAATCCGACGGCTAGGCACAAAAAAACAATCAGAAAGAAAATCCCATATAGTGTCCAGACATTCTGTAATTGCATCTTTGTAGTTGCATAAACTGCTGATTAGCTTCGCTGATCAACCAGTTACTGCTAGCATGCCATTTATGTTCAAATAATCTTGTGGAGGTCCACATGCCATTGTATAATCTAAATGGAAGATAGCTACTTTAGCATGATAAAGTTATGGATACAGAAAAGGGTTCTCTAGAGATCTAGAAATTTTTGTACATGCCTTCTATATAAAACTGGATAAAATATATAAACGAACCATTTTTTTTATTATCAAGAAAAATGATCTATATATGTATCAAAAACTCCAATATCTGAGAGCACCATGTATAGCATTAGCATTAGAGTAGGTTCGTGAAAAACAGGACATAAGTTATAACAGACACAATTGCCCTTCCTGCCTATGACTTTGCAGATTTATGCAAAACAAAGATTAAAATACAATTGCTTTTAAACGAGTATCAACTTAAACATCAAACCAGAGATATTAGAAATTATGACAGACAGAAAACAAGAAAGCATATTTTCAATTTACTGATAGGGCCAATGGCCCAATACCAGTTGCAGAAGCTCTAGTTCTAGCAGAAAATTCCTAGTCGTTCACTGGGTCAGTTCTCCCTTCACGTAAACTAAGGGCCAGTGCTTGGCAACATCATCTACCAAAATCTCTGAACAATTCTGAATTTTCAGTTTGAACTTTGAAGGCATCTTTTGATTGCCTTTCCTTTTTCAAGACCTTGCTGACAGCCACAAGTTTCTAGCTTTCTCCAGCAAAGACTATTGTTTTCATCAAATCTGGCCTATGCAGATGAATTTGATAGTTCCTGTACCTGATCTATTGTCAGAATTCTCACAGGGCATACCAAATTTCATCAGCTATAACTGGTTTAGCTTGATTCTTTAGGAATTCCAAAAATTTTTCCAATCTGAAATTTCCACCTCACTTCTGTCATCTATGAGGCCATGGATCTACTTTGTAGAGGTTTCAGCCTTTAGTGCTCAAACAAAATTTTTCAACAGCCTTGCAGGACAATTCAATTCTGCTCTGCACAACTTCTAGGCAAATTCAAGAATGTAGACATCTCAAAGACTTCAAGATCTATCAGCCATGGTACTTCATATTATCATAGGATTGAAGATAAAGTACAAGTTCTTTCATCTCATTCCAAGCTTGTTCAACAAGTCCTTTCAACTCAGTCCAAGCAAGGACACTTTTCAATGCATCACAAACCCTAGCTAAGACATCCAGAACCACTGCAAACCCTAAACAGCAATACAAAGGCCAATTCCAACAAGCTCTTTAAGTGAATCCTTGGAGTTCCAAACAAGCCAGCATCACACCAATCATCAAACCCCAAGATCTCCCACTTGCACCACACAAGCTATCAAGGAGATTCACACACTTGCATTTTATGTCACAATACTCCACTTTCATCTCACAAGCCAAGGAACTCTAGTGCTAGCATCCCACAAGCACTAATCCTTGTTACAAGAGTAATACATGATCTTTCAAGATACAAAGACACTCTCCTCCCTTTATAATATGTAGACTAAGGTGAGGGAGGCCAACAATAAAACATGAACCATGTTCACAACCAACCCTAGGTTAAGTCAATAAACAAAGCCTCTAGAGTAAGGTGAGGGAGGCCAACAATAAAACATGAACCATGTTCACAACCAACCCTAGGTTAAGTCAATAAACAAAGCCTCTAGAGTAAGGTGAGGGAGGCCAACAATAAAACATGAACCGTGTTCACAACCAACCCTAGGTTAAGTCAATAAACAAAGCCTCAAATGGAGCACTCCTCAAATCAAGGTGTCCGCATGTCACATTAGGGTTTTTCCAACCCCCTTATTGGTATGTCGTCCAAGCTAGTTGTCCACATGCCAAGTGCTCCTCTTCCAAGATGGTGCATCCTCCAATCAATGGTTCCTCAACTCAAGTGTCCCTCCTCAAACTGTATATAAGGTGGTTACATATTCTTACAATCAAGTGCTCAACCTTCAAGTTCCTATTGCCCTCCTTGAAGGTGGGTACTCCATGCATGTGAAGCAAGCATCCTCTTCAATAGGTTTTCCCTTGTAGAAGAAGCCGAATACACTGCATGTGCCAATTAACACATCAAGAGGTGTGCTTCCCTTGCATTAATCCCTAGGCATGCATACACCCAATCTAAGTTCTCCAAATGTAAGCAAAAAATAAACAAAACAGATAGGAAACTAGAAGCCCTTCACATCCCATGAAGCTCTCTCCTACCTAGGTGAAAACACTTTTCTACCGACCTAAAACTAACATGAACTCTTTGGTTCCATGTTTGAAGAGATAGCTCCTTGGACTTGCTGGGCCATGAAAGTCCTATACCATTGTTTGGAGTCAAAAGGACTATCCTAAATTCTAATGCACATTCCTTCTTGATGGGGATGTTCTTTTTTGCTGAAATACTTTCCTATTGTTGAGAGCTCTCCTAGTTGAGCATAAATAAAATGTAAAGAAAAACAAAGGTCGTGAAGGCAACCTCCTTTCCAACTTATAAAACAAACCAACCATAACTCTTCCCAAGTTAAAAAGTAAATGAACCATAATTACACTCTTCTATCGAATGAGGTGCCGAATGTTCCTTGCCATCTCAAAAAAATTCTAAAAATGTCATACTAATTTTTTAATGAAGTTAAATAATTAAAGAGAAATGATGTACTTATTCTAAAGTTTGATAAAGATACGTCAATATACCTAGTTGAATCAACAACAATCACAAAAGTGAATGAATAAATAGTAGATAAAGGAACTCTCATAAATGCAATTGGAGATGAAAAACCGAGTGTCACTAATGAAGGTTTATTTATTGTTGACAAAGTTAAATCATCAATTATAGAGCTAGTTACAATTGAAGAACCACCCACAGTCACCGATGAAATTGTATCTTAGTTGAAGGGTGTTGACAAACCATTGAACAATATACTGTCATTTACTGATTTCTGAATATTAGAAGGAAGCTCAATTTTTAGACCCTATCGTCACCCTAATCACATAAGTTGTTGTATGAAATAATGAACATACCAATATCAAACTCAATTTGTATTCTTAGATATTAGGATTGTTGATTTTCTAGTGCTAATTAGACAAGCACAATTTTTTGCAATTGATAATTACTTCCAATGATATATGATATTACTTTTTTTTTTTTTCAATTATGGTTCACGATCACCGTGTGGCTGCTACATCCACAGGTAATAATCCGGGCAGATCCACCCAAAGGAATCTACCCGTTGGCTTATCTGGTCAGGCCTAACCCCAAGGGTGTTGAGGAGATTTGATCTCGTGACCTCCCAATTAGCAAGGTACTTAGCAATGGAAACTCGACCAATTGAGCTATCCCTTGGGGCTATATATGATATTACTTTAACACACTCCAAAACATCATTAAGTAATCACACTCAGGAAATTCAACTGGTCAAACATTCACTGTCTCAAAAGTTCGACTCCATAGTAACTCTAGCCTCTTCCTCAGATTACTCCCCATGTGTTAGAGAGAGAATAATGTTTGTTGAGTGTATATGAAAATTAGGAGTTCAAGTGTCCTTACATCGTGATTTTAGGGTGCCCAAGAGGCACGTCTCTTTGCAAATTAAATTTAAAATTAAATTAAATTTTCTTTCTTTTAGTTTAATTTTTTTTTTCTTTATTTTAACTTGTGTAGCTGGGGAATACCTCCCGCAGCTACTCAAAAATCAACACTCCCTCTTAGCGAGGGAGGTATTCACCTTGACTCCCTCAAGATGTCCACTTAGCTGCAAAATTTCTCCATCCCAAGAAAAGATTGAATGAGCCCACTATGTTAATGTATCCATCCACTTCATGTTCCATTCCAGAACCACGTGGAAAGGATCCCACATCAGCATCATGCAAAAGATCTAGTCACCCACTACTCAAAATATCCTTTGGCGATATGGTTAGCTATCCCCTGATCGGGGTAAAAACAAAACTAGTCCTAGCCTCTAGGTCACCAACTAACCAAGTCGTCACTTGGAACCCAATCAATTTTCCTTGACCAATGGTGAAACCCTGAGCCCATTTATGTTAATTTTAGGTATGTTCTATGTTAGAGCAATTTATTTAATTTTTTACAGTCAACAATCACATCAGCATTAAAGTAAACTGCAGATAGAACATAAACATAAATCGCAAAAGACAAGCCAAGACAAGAGGACACAAGATGTGGCGCTAGCCAGGGAAAAACCCCAATGTGGGGAACCCTATTTGTGACTACTAATATTTTCCTAGATTCCTTTCATCGAGAGGTGTAGGATTGATCTAAAGATCATCCTATTTCGATAAGTATTTATGGAGATATGAATTTATTTTGATTATGGAAAAATTGTCAAAGTCGGCCAGCAACTTATGTAGGCTTAGAAGCCCAACAGTCATGTCTATTCATCATCTACGTTTTAGTGTAAATAGGAGAGGATTTGAAGTCATTTGATGACATACTCTTCATGTGATCTCCTCCTTTCCATGTCTTTGGGTTTTGGGTGAAGGAGATGTTAACACTTAGGTTGTTCCCTGCTTCCTAAAGGGAATATGGCCGAGGTAACCACTGACCAATCTCTTAGCTACAGGTCCTAGCCTACCTGCAACCAGAGAGGGCTCTCTCTTTAAAATTTAGCTTTGTTGATGAATGTTTTTAGGCTAGTTATGGTGTGCTGTTTTGTTTTGAATTTGGTGGGTTGGTGAATCCAGACAGAATTGAAATATAGATCATGGAACAATTTGGTCCACTGGGCAATGGATTTGAGGTAGTGTGCTGCTGAAGTAGGTTTATGAAGGCAGAGTGTTGCTGCAGAGCCAGATAGGCATATGTGAGGCAATTTACCAGATTTTTTGATGAAATTATGGAATTAGTGAGTGAAAGGCAGTTAAGAATCTTTCACTATGCTAATAAGGAAAAATGAACGTATTGCTTAAGAGCAGTTAAGAATTCTTAAACAATATTCACCATGATAGAATTAGTTTAGACATGAGCAATCAAGAATTCATATCCATGGCTAATCCAGAGGAAA
>APFE030332070.1:55010-84563 GCA_000404065.3 Pinus taeda
GGTATGGGCAATGCTTATAGGCTAGCAGCCTATACTTGACCCTCCTAGCACTGATGAAACCTTCAGGGTCATAAGGGACCCACCAGAAGCTTCTTTTGAGTTTGAGCTTCTGGGGTTATGTGTGTGCCAAGATTCCACAGGTCTTTGATTTGTAAACTAAGCTTTATAAACACTGTCACAGGTTCAAGCCAAGTCATAGATCCAAACCATAACATGTGACTGTTCTTCTAAAGTTTTTACTGCTCTGAGCTACAAAGAGGCACCCAACATACTTGCTTAACACCACATGTTTGAGTTAATAAGTCTGAGACAGTTCTTTATATACAGGTAGCTATCACAAGATGTTCGAGTTTTATTACTTTCTAGCACCGAGCTCACAGGTGAAAGGTTTGTCACATATTAGAGAACAAATCTATTCGAGCTCCAGTTCAGAGACAATCTAAAACTTTGAAAGGTAAAACAGGTCCGATGGACTACTCCACAAGACCGAGCTTCAACCTCAGCTGCAACAGGTCGGAAGATTGATTCGAGCCTCAATACAAGGCACTGTTGTATGACCGCAGATGTAGAAGGTCTGAACTGTTGATACCACAGGTCCGAGTCAAGTGATCCGAGATAACTGTCCTCAACAAGTGATCCGAACTAACTGTCCTCCAATCCGAATTCACTGTCCTCCAATCCGAGCCTCTCTTTGTCATAGTTTGCCCAAATAGTTTTAACCTTAGACTTTTTCCTCTGCAGCCTCCTTTACTTCACGAGTTGTGAACTTCACCTTCTGTGTTATGCTCTGAATTAGTCTTCAATGATTGGATGGATGTCAAATGAAGGAGTACGAACTCTTATATATACAAATTTTTTATTTTAATTGAAGGGACATGACTCTTTGGAGGGAGGCCGACTTAGTTTAACTGAGCTTAGGTCGGCTAGGGTAGAGAATATGATATATTATCTTAAAAAATCGTTTTCTCTTAGAATACTGGGAGTTAGGATGAGTGAGGGCTCATTGGAAAGAGAAAAGAGTCCTCTACAAGCTAGTGAAAAACTCATTGTAATATGATGTCTTCAAGATCATAAAAAATAATTTTCTTTATGACTGTTCAGGAATTTATAGTACAAACCTTGGGGTGTTTAGGATTCTTTATGCATAAGGACATTGGGACTAGGATAAAGGTTAGGGCATCTTCATTAGGGTTCCAAGTGTGGTCATCAAGTGTGTCTCATATTGACATCAATGGCAATTCTTGACCAACAATCTCCCCCTTTGTCATTGATGGAAATATTCCCTCTTCCAACATTTTCTCCCCCTTTGACATCAATGGCAAATGGGGTGTCCAAGTACTCCCCCTATCAAGTTGCCTCTTATCATGCTACTCCCTCTGTCATGGTGTTATAACCCTTATTGATGTGTTGTCCTAATGTGATGTGTAATGTTCCTAAGTAGGAATGCAAGTGATATTAAGCAAATAAACTGTGCGACAGAATATAAAAATGAAACACACATTAAACATCCATGAAAATGCTGCAAATAAGGAACTGCTGAGCCATATTATTAAAAATATGCAGGCTAGATACATATATATTGGAATGGTGCACCTAGGCTTGTCCCAATGAACAAGCAAGCCCAACCCCACCGGGGAAAATGGCTGAGTTGAAGGCTGCCCAACTGCTGCACCACTCTGCACTACGCTGCCCCAAAGAACTGCTGCATTGCTACACTTCGACTAGCTGGAAGGTGCTAAAAAACTACCTAGAAAATTGTGTGCTTTTAACAATGGACTGCGTGAACAAAACCCAGAAAAACCCATAAGGGAATTTAATTGGTTTTGACTTTAGATTTTTGACCCCCTTGGAGCCTCTCCCCCAACGATGGCTGCCAAATTCGACTTGCAGGAAACTGCCTGCAAATCCCTCTGCAAACTCCTCCAAAATGCCGGTTTTACCTACTATCCAACTCCTAACTCCTTGGATGGCTCTTGGCCAAGATCAACATCTCCCCCAAGTGCCCACGAATTGCTACTGGATGGCCTTTGCGCTGTATCTCTGCTCAGAAATGCGACTGACTAATGTGCTAGTCCAGCTAGCTGCAAACTCCAACGAAAATACCTACACTATGCTGCCTCCTCAGTTCCCGGATCTCCCAACAAGCAATGAATCCCTTGCTAGCTTCCAATTCCTCCTGTGTGCTTTTCTGGCTGCCGAGGAATACGCAGTTCCTCCTCTGCGTTGATGGTTGAAGTGTGTTGCTGTCCCTGACTCCTTGAAACTTCTGTAGAATAGCCTCCCTAGGGCGGGCACGAATGGTCCCCCAAACTAGAGGTTGAATCTCCCGCGTGAGAGATTCGTGGGTAAACAATCGGTAGACTTGCTAAGCAGCAAAGCGTACAAGTGAGTGTTTGTTTGCAAATGTAGAAAATCGTCCAAAATTAGAGCTGATCCCTCCTTATATTCCCTTGGGCCTCCTTAACCTTATGTGGGTCCCTCCATCCACCCATTCGATTTCCCTCCAAGCACATCGAATGGCCAAATTCGAATTCCACATGTGGGTGGCCCCCACATTCGATTAGCTTCACAATAAAGTCTAAGTGTGGGTCCTCCTCCTAAGTCAAAATTGTGCCAAAAATGTGTAGCTGCATCCTATGACTAATGTTTGTGAGAAGGGACATGACAATCCTCCCCTCCCAAATGTTGCTTTCCCTCAAGCAACCTCAAAGCTGGGTGCTCCAATATGTGCTCACCCTCCCAGGTGACATTGTCATCTGACAAGTTCTTCTAGCGTACCAAGAACTTCTTGACGGTCTTGCTTCTTAGTCTCCTCTCCCTGCTCTCCAAAATGGCCTCTGGTTCCAAGACTAAGTGCCCCTTATCATCCAGTGGGGGTAGATCAACTGCTGCCGTCACCTGTTGTGCCAACACCTTCTTCAGGCATGAGACATGAAACACATTGTGGATCCTACTCCCCGGAGGCAGTTCCAGCACATAAGCCACCTCCCCAACTCGCCTAGTCACCCAGTATGGCCCATAGAAGCATGGCTGTAGCTTCTTGGCCCCCTTCTATTTCAGCATACGCTGCTTGTAAGGCTGCAGCCGGAGGTATACTAAGTCCCCCTCCTCAAAGTGTCTCTCTGTCCTGTGCTGGTCTGCATAAAGTTTTTGCTGATTTTGGGTTGTCACCAAATTATCCTTGAGAGCCTTGAGGATATCTTGGCTCTCTTGGACCCAGCCTTTGGCCTTTGGGGCCCAACTGTCTCCAAAAATAATATCAGCAAAAGTCGGTGCATCATATCCATAAAGGGCACGGAAAGGAGTCATATCGATGGACATGTGGTGCGTGGTGTTGTAGCAGTACTCGCCGAGATGCAACCATCGAATCCACGTCCTTTGCTGACTTGTCACATAGTTCCTTAGGTACCCCTCCAACCACTGATTAACTCTCCATCTGGCCATCTGTCCGAGGGTGATAACTGGTGCTAAGAGTGAACTTTGTCCCAACCAACTTGAAGAGTTCTTGCCAAAAGCCACCCATGAATCTGCTGCCTTTGTCGCTCACTATGTTCTTGGGGGGCCCAGAGTGAGCTCCGTCCCAACCAACTTGAAGAGTTCTTGCCAAAAACCACCCATGAATCTGCTGTCTCTGTCGCTCACTATGTTCTTGGGGGGCCCAGCCTGAAAACCTCCTGGAAGAACAACTTGGCAACTTGTGCAGCCATGTACCTAGTGGGGATGGTGAAGAAGTGGGCAAATTTGGTCAACCTGTCGACCACTACATATATGCAATCCTTTCCCTGTACTATGGGGATCCCAGTGATGAAATCCATCGAAATACTTTCCCATTTCCCCTCCGGGATGGGAAGTGGCTGTAGTAGTCCTACAGGGTGGGTCAACTCCCTCTTGTTATGCTAACAGACCTCACACTCCCGTACGTGCTGCAACACATCCTCCTCGAGGCCCTTCCACGTGAATCTCTATCGAACAACCATATAAGTCTTTTGGAATCCTTGATGTCCGGACAATGGTGAATCATGAGCTGCTTGGAGTATCATCTCCCTCAACTGTGAGTTGGGCACTAAGCAAATGCGCCCCTTGTAATAGATGACCTCATCCATCACATGGTAATGCTCATCTGCATGTGTCCCCCTCCAATACCTCGCATACCCTCCTTTCCTTGGAGTACTCCATAAACAACTGAGCCTTCCAATCCCGGCAAATGCTCATGAGAGATAACCCAACCGGTCTCTGAGATAGAGCATCGACCACCACATTGTGCTTCCCCCGCACATCGTCTATGTCGAAATCATAGGCCCGCACCTTGCCGACCCATCTCTGTTGCTTGTCATTGAGGCCCTGCTGCCCCATGAAATGTCGAAGACTGTAGTGATTAGTCTTCACTCGGAACTGGTTGCCCACCAAGTACTTGTGGAACTTCTCCAATGCATGCATAATGGCAAGCATCTCCTTGTCATATATGGAATATGACAGCTCATGCGGTAGGAACTTTCGACTCTCAAAAGCTATGGGATGCCCCTCCTGTGACAATACTGCTCCAACTCGTACCTCGGATGCATCACACTCCACCGTGAATGGTTGGGAAAAGTCCAGAAGCGCCAAAACAGGGCAACTGCTCATCACCTCCTTAAGGTGATCAAAGGCGACTTGTGCTCCATCAATCCATGCGAAGGCCCCCTTCTTGGTCAAGTCGGTCAAAGGTGCTGCCAACTGCGAGAACCCTTTGACAAACTTCTTGTAATAGGTGCAAATGCCGAAGAAGCCCCTTAGAGTAGTCACATCTTAGGGTACTAGCAAATCCTGGATGGCCTGAATCTTCTCCTTGTGAACTTTCACCCCATCTGCTCCAATGATATGCCCTAGGTAGAGCATCTATGTCAACCTAAACTCGCACTTGGAGAGCTTGGCATAAAACTGCTGCTCCTCCAGAATGCGCAATACCTCCTCCAAGTGTTGGAGGTGCTCCTCCCATGTCCAGCTGTTGATCAGAATGTCATCGAAGAACACTAGCACGAACCTCCTGAACTATCCCCAAAAGGCATGATTCATGCATGACTGGAATGTGGCTGGAGTGTTGGTCAGCCCAAATGGCATGACCAGAAACTCAAAGTGCCCATAGTGGCACCGAAAAGCTGTCTTAGGGAATGTCTTGATCCCTCACCCTGATCTGGTGGTACGCTGAACGCAGATCAATCATAGAGAAGTACTTGGTTCCTCTAAGCTCATCCATTAGCTTGTTAATGCGGGGAATAAGGTATCGATTCTTTAGAGTCTTCTAGTTGAGGGCTTGGTAGTCAATACACATCGAAGGGTTCCATCCTTCTTCTTCACCAACACTACTGAAGAAGCGAAAGGACTGGAACTTGGCCTGATATGGGCCAATGCAAGCAGCTCCTGGATGGCCTTCTCTATCTTGTCCTTATATGCTTTGGGATGCATGTAAGGAGTAGTGATCACTCCCTGTACACCCGACTCCAACTCAATGGTGTGCTCAAATCCTCTATTTGGTGGCTGCCGTAGTGGAATGTCCCCAAACACTACTGCATCAGCAAAGTGTGTATGTCTGCTGGTTGTGGCTGTGCCTGTCCCCCAGCCTCTGAGATCCTCAGCTCAACTGCCCGTGCAATGTCCCCATGTCGTAGATTTGCCTCCATCCTGTGGGCTGAAACTGTCTGAGGTGGGTAAGACTGCATGCCTCCCAAGGCTACCAGTTTGCCATCTGGCCCAATGAACTCCATCTCTGGTTTCCTCCAATCCGTTGTGACTCGCCCAAGGGAATATAGCCACTGGACACCCATCACCACGTTGGTGTCTGGCACATCGACTACAAAGAAGTGGCCCGTCATCAAGCAGTTCCCCATAACTACTGTCAAGGAGGGCACATATCTAGTGCACTGCATGGTACGGTTACCTGGCACTAGGACTGAGAAACCCTCAAACTCTGCTGTGGTCAGGCCCCTCCTCTGGACTAGCTAGGCATCTATGAAATTGTGGGTAGCCCCACTGTCCACCAGCACTGACACCCTTTGTTGTTGTACAATGCCTTTGATCCTCAGTGTCAAAAACTTAGGAATCCTGCATAAAGAAGCAAGGACTCCTCCTGTTGGGGCAAGAGATGCCCCTCCCTGTGGAGGTGGTGGTGGTGGCCCTCTGTCTGCCGAACTCTTTCCATCTGTCCCACCACAATCCTGCTCCACCTCATCGTCCTGGTCATTTTTAGAAAATACCTCAATGTAGTGTGCACTAACTGCAGTGCACCTATGGCCAGGTGCCCAGGGCTCTTTGCATGTGAAGAACAACTTCCTCCTCCAGAGGTCCTTTTGTGTCTCCTCATCTAACTGGGCCCTCCCTTGTGTGGTCCTTGGCGGTGGGGGTCTAGTCTCATGCCCCCTCTGTGGGAAAGGGGTCCGTGTAGGAAATGGTGATCTAGTCTTGGTGATGGCCCCCTATAAATCTCTAGCACACAAGACTGCTTCCTGCAGCGTGGAGGGTCTATGTGACTTCACCTATCCATGCAGGGGCTCAAGCAAGCCCTCAATGAAGGTATATACCCTCCTTGCCTCGGATAGATCTGGGACCATCACTGACACACGTAGAAAATTTGAAAGGTATTGCTCTAGGTTGCCTGTTTGGTGCAGTTGTGTCAGCTCTCTGAAATAAGCCTCCGGATCCCTCTGATCAAATCACTCCACCACCCTTCGGGTGAAGTCCTCATAAGAAACTATCTGGGCATGCCCTAAGGTGGTCAAGTGGAAGCCATGAAACCACCAATCATGGGCTTCCCCCTCCAGGTGCAACGTGGCCATCTTAATGGCTTCTTGCTCAGTCATCCGGTTGAGTTGAAAGTATGTGTCCATCTTTTCAACCCAAGCCCTGGCCGTGCACTTGGCAATGCCATCAAAAGTAGGGAATACATTCTCCCTATGGTTCTCTACAGCTCATAGTTCTGGGTCCCTTGTCCTCCGTACCCCTTGTTCTTCTCACTCTGCTTGAGCTTGCAGTAATCTCTGAAGGAGAGGGCTTCTTTGAAGTCTTCATCCATAGACTACCACTCTTTGAAGTAATCCCCCATCTGAGGAGGGTCTTATTGCCTTGTAGGCTCGATTTGTGCCATTGGCACAAAAGAAGGCAGTGTAGCCCGAGTCGGCACACTGACTAAAGGGCGCTGCGCTGCTAGTGAGGGGTGATCGAATTGCTGAGAGGCCCCAGAAGTTTCCCCACATAGAAACCCTCTGGGCATGGTTCTCTCTCTGTTCTATGACTTGATCTCCTCCAACATGTCTTTCTGCCCCTTGGCCAAGTGACTCAAGGCCCTCAAGAGACTGTCGAAAGCCATCTCCTCCCTGTTCTTGGGCTCTGTCATTTCCTCCTCTTCGCCCATTGCTTTCCCCCATCCTCCATGTCTGGAGTAATTTCTAACTCCCTTTCTTTGCTCTTGTACCTCTGCTTGCAGTAGGTGATGTTCTGTTGGTCCCCTTCTCTCATAAGAGACAATCTCTGCAGTTGAGCCAAGAACTAGGCTCCGATACCACCGTAATGTTCCTAAGTAGGAATGCAAGTGATATTAAGCAAATAAGCTATGTGGAAGAATATAAAAATGAAACACACATTAAGCATCGATGAAAGTGTTGCAAATAAGGAACTGCTGAGCCATATTATTAAAAATCTGTAGGCTAGATACAATATATATTGGAAGGGTGCACCTGGGTTTGTCCCAATGAACAAGAAAGACCAACCCCAGGTGGGAAAATGGTTGAGCTGAAGGTTGCCCGGCTGCTGCATCACTTTGCATTGCATTGCCCTAGTGAACTGCTACAATGCTGAACTTGGACTAGTTGGAAGTTGCTCAAAAACTGCCCAGAAAATTGTGTGCTTCTAACCCCAGACTACTTGGAAAAAACCTAGAAAACCAGAAGGGAATTTAACTGGTTTTGACCCCCTTGGAGCCTCTCCCCAGCTATGGCTGCCAAATTCGATCTACAGGAAACTGCCTGCAAATTCCTCTACAAACTCCTCCAAAACGCTGGTTTTACCTACGCTATCCAAATCCTAACTCCTAGATGGCTCTTGGCCAAGATCAACTGCTCCCCCAAATCCCCACGAAATGCTGCTGGATGGCCTCTACGCTGTCCCTCTGCTCAGAAATGCGACTGACTGATGTGTTGGTCCAGCTAGCTGCAAACTCCAGCAAAAATGCCTACACTATGCTGCCTCCTCAGTTCCCAGATCTCTCAACAAGCAATGAATCCCTTGCTGGCCTCCAATTCCTTTTGAGTGTTTTCTACTTGCCTAGGAATACACAATTCCTCCTCTGCACTGATGGTTGAAGTGTGTTGCTGTCCCTAATTCCCTGAAACTCTTGTAGAACAACCTCCCTACGGGGGGCACATATGGTCCCCCGAAGTAGAGGTTGAATCTCTCGCGTGAGAGATTCGTGACTAAACAGTCGGTAGACTTGCTAAGCAACATAGTGTACAAGTGAGTGCTTGTTTGCAAATGTAGAAGATCGTCCAAAATGAGAGCTGATCCCTCCTTATATTCCCTTGGGCCTCCTTAGCCTCATGTGGGCCCCTCTGTCGACCCATTCGATTTCCTTCCAAGCACATCGAATGGCCAAGTTTGAATTCCCCATGTGGGCAGCCCCCACATTCCACTAGCTGCTCAATAAAGTCGAATTTGCCCCAAAGTTCCTAAGTCTAAGTTTGAGGTCCTCCTCCTAAGTCAAAATTGTGCCAAAAATGTGTAGCTGCACCCTGTGACTAATGTTTGTGAGAAGGGACATGACATGATGCAAGAGAAATGACTCCCATCTTTTGGCAAAGATATTCAAATGCTTCTCGTGGTAGGGGTTTTGTGAAGATATCTGCAATTTGTTCCTTTGTATTGACATATTCCAATCTGATATTCTGTTCTGCAACTTGTTCATGGAGAAAGTGGTATTTGTTTGGAATATGTTTTGTCTTTGAGTGCATTACCAAATTGTTTGAGAGACTGATGCCGCTGGTGTTGTCACAAAAGATAATGATTGGTTGATTAGTCTCTATGTTGACATCTTTCAATGCTTCTTTCATCCACAATATTTGTGTACAACAGTTTGTAGTAGCTATATATTCGGCTTTAGCTGTGGAGAGAGATTTAGAAGATTGTTTTTTGATGAGCCAAGATACAAGATACTCTCCCATGAAAAATGCATTTTTGCTAGTACTTTTTCGATCATCTACGCTTCCAGTGTAATCAACATCAGTGTAAGCTGTCACAGTAAGAGTTGTGCTTTTGAGATACCATAGGCCAAAATTAGGAGTACCTTTCAAATATCTGAGAATTCTTTTCACAACCAACAAATGGGATTCCTTAGGAGCTGATTGAAATCTTGCCACCATTCCTACTGCTTGCATAATATCGGGTTGTAAGGAAGTTAAGTATAGAAGAACTCCAATTATTGACCTGTAAAGAGTTGCATCTACCGAAGGGGATTCATCATGTTTGCTTAATTTGCAATCTATAGTCATCGATGTGCTCATAGGAGCACATTCTTCCATCCCATATCTCTTAAGCATGTCTTCAAGATATTTTGCTTGGGATATGAACATACCTACTTCAGTTTGAATTACTTGTAGTCCAAGGAAGTAAGATAATTCACCAATCATAGACATTTCAAATTCCTTAGACATTTTGAGCAAATTCATGACTCATCTAATCATTGTTGCTAGCAAAAATAAGATCATCAACACATACAAGAGTGACTAGTAATTTATCCTTGTTCATTTTCATGTAGAGATTACTTCCTGCCACCCCCTTTTTGAAACCTTGTTGTTGTAGATAATGATCCAATCTTGCGTACCAAGCTCTAGGAGCTAGTTTCAATCCATATAATGCCTTCTTTAATTTACATATGAAGTCTTTTCCTTCTGCTAGATCAAACCCTTCCGGTTGCTCCATGTAGACTTTTTCCTTTAGGTCACCATTCAGAAATGTTGATTTCATGTCCATTTGATAGACTTTGAACCCTTTTGAACAAGAAAATGCCAAAAACATTCTAATTTCTTATAGCTTCTAATTGAGCTACCGGGGCAAAAGTTTCTTCAAAGTCAATTCCTTCAATTTGTGAGTATCCTTTACAAACAAGCCTTCCCTTATTTCTGATGATCTGTCCATCTTCGTTCATTTTGTTTTTGAACTCCCACTTGGTTCCAATAATATTTTTGTCTTTTGGATGCGGTACGAGTTCCCATGTTTCATTCTTTTTGATTTGAAACATTTCTTCTTCCATAGCATTCACCCAATGAGGGTCCTTACTAGCTTGAGCAAAGTTTTCTGGTTCTACCATGGATATTAAGATAACATCATATTTTCTTGGTGTATTTGTCATCATTCTTCGGGTTTGTATTCCATCATTTGCATTCCCAATAATCTGTTCTTCTAGATGGTGTTTTTGAACAAATTTCACTTTTGATGGAGTTTGAGATGTTTGCTTTTGACTTTCTTGATTCTTTTCTTCCTTTGTTGTATCTTTCTCAGATTCTTCAAGAATAGAATCTTCTTCACGGAATTCAATTTCCTTTTCAGGAAGCGCCTCGTTGATCTTCACATTAGTGCTTTCTACTATCTTTCGTAGTCGATTATTATAACATTTGTATGCTTTGCTCCTTGTAGAATATCCCATAAATATCCCATCAACACGACAATCAAACTTACCTGTTGTGTCATCATTGATCTTCATAAAGCATTTACTTCCGAAAATTCTAAAATATTTTATTGAAGCAGGTCTTCCTTTCCATAATTCGTATGGAGTGTTTTCATTGTTTGGTCTTAGTTGGGCTCTATTCAAGGAATACACTGCCGCCCCAACTGCTTCTCTCCAAAACTTGGCTTGCAAATCAGCTGCTAGTAACATTGTTCTTGCCATTTCTTGCACAGTTCTGTTTCTTCTTTCCACTACTCCATTTTGTTTAGGAGTTCTAGCTACGGACAGTTCTCTTTTTATTCCATGTATTTCACAGAAATCATTAAATTCCTTTGAAGTAAATTCTCCTCCTCTATCTGTTCTAAGGCACTTGATTTTGATTCTTTTTTATTTTCCACAAGAGCTTTGAAATTCTTAAAACTTTCAAAAGCTTCGGATTTAAACTTTATAAAGAACACCCACTTCATTCTAGTATATACTATAGTCATCTACAAATAAAGCAAAGTAACTTTCACCTTGTAGTGCTGGAATTCTTGTTGGTCCACATAAATCTGCATGTATGATCTCCAAAGGTTTTGATGTTGAGAATTCTTTGGTCTTGAAGCAAGTTCTAGTTTGCTTTCCATGTCGATATGGGCCACACACAACCTGTTCCGGCTTTATAATTTTTGGAATGTCCCTCACTGCACTTTTGTTGATATTAACCAAGGTGTCAAAGTTTAGATGTCCCAATCGCTTGTGACATAACCAGCTTTCATTTGCTTGACCCATATAGCATTTTTCTTCATGAATTTTACTTAAAATGTATACGTTCTCTGGTGTTCTCACTCATTTTACCACAAGTTCTCCTGAAGAGGATTTTCTTATCTCACAACCTTTAGTACTAAAGATAACATTATGTCCTTGGTCACAAATCTGGCTAACACTTAGAAGATTGTGTTTGAGTCCTTCTACCAATAGTGCGTTTTGTGCTTTTCCCTTTCCATTAACAAGAGAAACCGTCCCTTTTCCGGCAGTTTTAGCAGATCCACTTCCAAAGGATTTATTTCCATGCTCAATGATCTCTCTCTCAACTCTGTCCTCTTTACCGAGCTCTGATAGAATGAAGATGTTGGAGCACATGTGAGCCCTAGCTGTAGATGTATATAAACCTAAGATCTCTCCTCCACGCATGCTGGATATCAGACAGTCGCCAAACAAAAACTGGTGAGAATAAGGAGCTTAAGCTGCTGCCCAATCACACCGAAATAAGTGAATACATGGCTGTTAGGGTGAATCATTTGCATGGATATGCTGAGTTGGGAAAGCACTGCTGTTTCTACTCATCAAAACTGGCCATGATTAAGCACCAAGGTATACTCAACCTGTCAAGTGCTTCTTTCTAACTTTAAGATTGCTGTGGTGTGAAAACCTGTTAGAATAGATTAATCTGGGAACTACTTAACCACACTACTGCTTCTCTGTAGCATGCAGCAATTTCCAAACATTTGGATGGTTCACTTGTCCTGCATGCTGGAAATAAGCTGCTAGAGCACTCTGTTATGCTAGTCTTGCTGGTGATTGTTTTTCATGGTTGAACCTGCTGGAAACACATCACTGTTTGCCACTTATAATGATAAGAACTGCTGGATAACAACCACTTCATAGGGAAGTTGACCTGCCAGCCCAGAATACCAGATTTTGTATATTTGGGAGGTCAAGCTAGGGTTTTAGAATTGCAAGCCTGCCTTGTAACAATGGTTTTTTCTTTTCTTTTTAATATGTATATTTTTGAATATAAATTAGCAGTCATGTCAATAATAACATAGGAGACCAAGTTATCTCCAATCTGAATAAAGAGGTTGGGTAGATCAAGGATAAGCAATTCAGTTTAGGGTTAAGTTTTCCAAATGTGGTAAAGGATCATCCACTAGCAAATTTAGAATTGAACTCATGAGAAGAGGAACCTGCCAAATTGGCAAATACATCAGAGGTCGAATTAGGGTTTAGAGATGGAGACGTTAAGCAGAAATGCAACCAAGGGTTTGCCTCATGTGATGACCCTTCTAGTGGCTGCCGTGTGTCACACTGAGACCACCTCCACTTGGTCAATTCAAAACCAATTCATGACTGCACATTGGAACCAAGAATTTCGGGACCATACTTGCCAAAAATACTAATGCTAAATCTATCCATGCCAAAAATAGTAGATCCCCTTTAATAAATGGAAAATGAAGGGATTTGCCATGAGACTGCAGCTAACCATAGCATGCCTAAACATAGGCACTGCTAAAATAATAGCATTTTCCATGTCAATGAAATTAGACCTTATTTTTCTACGAGGAGTCCTGGTGATGCTCAAATACATTCCAAACACATACCATCTTTGCCAAGTTTTTGCCAAAAGTACCACCTGCCATATTGAAAACAGTAAGCTGTCTATGTATTTCCAACTGGTCTGCATGGCTAGGGACCATGCGCTCCAAGCAATCAATCAATCCAGCTCTGACCTCCCCATCATGCAGATCTCCTAGCCGATTTTTATAGTGATACTTTGGGTTCAAAAAATACCCAGCTGCATGTATAGGACGACGGAGTTGATTGTTCCATCTGTTATCAATGATCTCCCATATACGGCCATATTTAGCGAACCTGTCCTTGTAAGTTGCCCATATCCTCTAATTTTTCTCTATCCTCTAAATCAACATCCAACAAGGTAAGCAATTCCAATTTCCAATCTGTTTTTCTTTTCAAGTTAAAATTGTTTACGTTCTTTACAATTCAAATTATAAACTAAGTTACTAATTAATGTCTTTTTCTTGTTCTACATAGATGTTGATTTAGAGGATAGGGAAACATTGGATCTAGGTGTGGACGAGGAGGGCATGAGGATGGATATGCTCTCGCATTCTATTCTCACACATAGGAATTCAAGATGGCTTAGTCAAACATTGCAAGATGCACAATAGCATGTAGGAGTGCCTAGATTTTTGATGAGGGAAAGTAATATGTATATATCCTAGGAGATATGTTCACCATATTATATTGTCTACTTCCATTTATGATCCTTCTAGTGGCCTTGAGGAGGTGAGGTGTGACGACCTTATCGAGGAGTGTGTTTGTTTGGGGTACAATTCTTTTCCAAGGGTGAGTAGTTGATTTTGAAACTGCACTAGGTTAAGATTTGTAGATGGTAGGTTTAGTTGAGCTCTAGAAGGAGCACATTGGTGTTTGTGAAAACAATTTGCTCCTAAATAGGGAGTGTTAACATTTGGGGTTGCTTTAAAAATGTTTACACCATGCTTGAGGGCACTTTGTGTAATGTGGGATGCATGGTGTGTTGACCACCCTTGGTCGTACTATGATTAATATACACATTAGAGATAGTTTGCTCATGGATATGTTAACCATATTATATTGTCTACTTCCATTTATGATCCTTCTAGTGGCCTTGAGGAGGTGAGGTGTGACGACCTTATGGAGGAGTGTGTTGTTTGGGGTACAATTCTTTTCCAAGGGCCAGTAGTTGATTTTGAAACTGCACTAGGTTAAGATTTGTAGATGGTAGGTTTAGTTGAGCTCTAGAAGGAGCACATTGGTGTTTGTGAAAACACTTTGCTCGTAAATAGGGAGTGTTAACATTTGGGGTTGCTTTAAAAATGTTTACACCATGCTTGAGGGCACTTTGTGTAATGTGGGATGCATGGTGTGTTGACCACCCTTGGTCGTACTATGATTAATATACACATTGGAGATAGTTTGCTCATGGATTGCTATGTCTTGACATGATGCTTATGTGTTTCACTTCCATTGGAGGTTGGATTCTCTTCATGGTGCACACTTGGAGAGCTTGGTTGCATGCTTGGGAAGATAACCCACTTGGAGGATTAATATTGGGCATCTTAGAGGAGGGTATTGAGCCTAGGTAGCATGGGAATACTTGGTTGCTTGCATGGAGGCTTGTACTTGAGTTGAGGATGCTTGGGTTGAGGATTGATCATGTAGATGTGGTGGTATTAGAAGTACACTTGGCTTATGAGGGAGCGTTGAAGCATTAGAGGCCTTTGGAGGAGGAGCGTTTGACACATCTTTTGGAATACTCACCTTGGCATCCTTTGTTGGATGTGCATGCCATGGAGCTTAACATGCATCACTTAGAGTTGGAGTGCTTCACATGTGGTCCTGCTTCGCATTTGGTCCTATCTATTGTTTAGGAAGGTTGCTTGTTGTAACTAGATCCACGTTGTTGTCAATTCCCTCTCTCTTTCTTCATAAAAACAAAGGGAGGAGATAGTTTTTTCATATATTCATTCATGTTTATTCATGTCTAGTGGCTATGAGGAGGTGAATTCATAAAAACAAAGGGATGAGATAGTTTTTTCATATATTCATTCATGTTCAATCATGTCTGGTGGCTATAAGGTGAGTTGTAATGTGCTCACGGAGGGGTGTGATGTTTGGGGTGAAATTCTATATAGGAGCCACTGGTTGACTTTGAGACTATGCCAGGTTTAGATTTGTATATGGCAGGTTTGATTGAGCTCTAGAGGGATTAGAATGGTGTTTGTGAAAACACTTTATTTGTAAATAGGGACTATTAACCTTTGGGTTTACCGTGAAAGTGTTGACACCATGCTTGAGGTGCTTCATGTGATGTGGGTTGCATGGTGTGTTGACTATCCTTGATTATACTTTGATTGGCATACACATTGGAGATAGCTTGCTCATGGACTGCTATGCCTTGACATGATGCTTATGTGGTGCACTTCCTTTGAAGGTTGGAGACCTATGTGGCATAGTTACTTTCTTCATAGCGTACACATGGAGAGTTTGGTTGCTTTCTTGGGAGGGAAACCCACTTGGAGGAGTATTGGGTGTCTTAGAGGAGGTCATTGAGCCATAGGTAGCATGGAAACACTTAGTTACTTGCATGGAGTCTTGTACTTGACTGGAGGATGCTTGGGTTGAGGAGTGATCATGTAGGTGTAGTGGACCTGGAGGTACATGTGGTGTATGAGGGAGTGCTGAAGCAATTAGAGGCCTTTGGAGGAGGATTGTTGGACACATCTTGTGGTTCGGATCCTTGTTTGACGTGCATGCCTTGAAGCTTGACATGTGTCACTTACTGCTTTTCAATTTTACTAACTATAGTTACCGACAATTTATTACCTAGCAAATTCTCTTGCTGTACATTAATTTACTGTAAATCTACTGAATAAAAGCACTGCTGGAATTTTTAACAGGTAAATGAATGTAAACAACAGGAGCAAAATAACCAATCTCATACATATGTGCACACAAAAAATTTACCCTTCAAATCTGCTGTCCATTATCTTCTGTTTTACAGTATACAGGGGTACCTTACTGGAAAAATAAATGCCCACTGAGGAAAATTACAGACAACAAGACCAGGAATTTTTCCAGCTGATAAAAACCTTCCTGCAAATCCTCTCCTTCAATCTTGCTGGCTGCTGGATCCTTCTCCCTTGCTACCCCTTCTTCTTTTCCTTTGGAATCTGCACACTTGGATGAATGCCCTTATCTACCCAATCACTGAGATCCTCACAATCTCACTGACTTATGCTCGCTTGATGTGTCTTTTCTCTTAGCCGAGCCTTTTTTTTATAAGTTTGAGTTATTGACTGAATCCACAACCCTAATCTCCAAAGTGATTCTTCACTTGAGATCAATGGTTGAGATTCATCTGATTCACTAATGCAAATAACCCTCGCATTTCATTAGATTAACTCACATTTTCATATAAAAGGAAATTACTTTAATAATTCCTTTAATTAAACCAATTTCCTAAGGTTAAATGTACTTGGATGACTTTCACACATCTAGACACTTAGACTTGTGTGGAAGTACCTATCTAATCCTACTGATCAACAAAGTTGAAATGCATCACGTGGTCCTATCTATTGTTTAGGTAGGTTGCTTCTTGTTAACTAGATTGACTTTGTTATCAAGTAATCACATGCTTGTATTAGAGATGTGATAGCTAGAGCAAACTAGTCTCTTTGTACTCTTCTTCATTGTATTTGCTCTTTTTTGTCTTGAGTGCTATGGTTCTTGAGGATACTCAAGGGAAGACTAGGGTTAGGATTTTTCCCTAAGAAGAGAAGGGAATCTGAGGTTTGGGAGAAACCCTAGAGGCCCAAAAGGAGCACATGATCTTGTTGTTGCTATGAAGAAGACTAGGGTTTTGTGGCACTTGGAAGCACTATTGCTACATGGAGTGCTTGATGTGGAAAAGATAAAGGGAGATTATCTTGTACAGTGTACACTTGTTTGATGCAAGTGAAGGTGCTAAGGAGGACTTGCCAATGTGTATGCTAGCTTGTTGATGATCTTTAGTTGAACGACCAACTTTGGTTGTGAGAGATTCTTAGCTAGGAGTTGGTGGCTAGTTTTTTCTTATGGTTTTGATTTTCCTAGCTAGTTTTTGGAGAGCATGACTTGCATTAGCATGGTTTTAGGTGTGGTACGAACTTGTACTTCATCTTATAAATATATAGGAAATGTTCCTACTCTCCAAATGGTGTGTACTTGCAGATATGAATTTCAACTCATGTTATCTTAATGATTGAGTAGTTTATTGTCCTAGTTATGAATGCTGATTTGACATAAGATTGAACATACTTCAGTAAATGATTTAACAAATCTATAGAAGTGAAAGGGGCAGATCTACTTTTTTTTTCCCTCGTAACACCCTTAGATGGGCCGAACTCCCACCTAGTCGACTCCACCATAGGGAGCCTGACCCTGATGGACCCAAGAAGAATTGAACCTGCGCCTCATGACAAAGGGCCAATGACTTGGCAGTGGGGGCTTCAACCATTTGGGCTAATCTATTGTTGTTATTAGTCATTTCAAAGCTGTTATAAGCTTGGGAAGTGTGCCCAAAGGGATGAAACATTGTTGCATATTATTATTATTATTTTTAAGAAATAAGTATGTATGTATTTATATTAAAAAAAAAATGGGAGAGGGCCCAACACCCTTACATAGAATCTCAGTTACATCATATGCAGTTTTATCCAAGTAAACTGAGAGTTTACTTTTGAGAGGAGGAGTGCACTAGTTCACATAGATTATTTTGCAACTATAAATCTTACAAACTGTCCTCAACAACCATATACATTTACAAAATTTCTTACTAAAAATAGAAGTGACGAAACCAAGTTTGCCGCAAAAAACTTGTAAAGATTGCTATGATCAGTCGACGCTATGACTGCCCTCGTTTGGGCCACGAGGGCGACGAAATCTTTTTGCACCTGAAGAAGGGATACCCACAACTTGCTTGCCATTCGAGCTACCACCAATCGTAGATGAAGAGACCTCCAGAGCCACCACCCGCTCTATAAGGAGAAGGATTTCCTCCTTCATATCATCCAATGAGCCCTCTTTTTCCACTTGGTGCACAATAATTTTCGCCTCCATAAAAGGTTGAAAAGAATTTCGTTGCCGCTCCACCATATCTTCAACGCTGTTCATGGATGTTAATAAGGTTGGAACTTCATTGGCCATTATCTTAGTTACCTCAACAAGGTCCTGAAAATCTTGGGGGTTCACCATATTGCGGGGAGGAGGGAGACTGAAATTGCAGGGAACCGAGAGTAGTCCGAAAATATCATGAAGTGCTTCTTCCAAATTCCAATTGAAGAAAATGATGACTAGAGCCATTGTTAAATCAAGACGGTTTTGGACCTTACATGAGCCAACCTGCAGTGATAAGACTACCTTCCCCATATCGAAGTCACTCACAGTGGATCTCTGTGCAATTGGGACGATTTGAAGCGGGGGAATTAAATTTTTGCCCAACCAAGTTGCTTTGGCCACCCAACTATGCCTGTGAATAATATACTCGGGCTGGCTTTCTTTTAATAAGAAGTTACCAGGGTAATGAAGTGGCTTAGGAGGCGGCCACTTGTCCCCATCCCTTAAACAGTTGTTACCCATGATGGAATTACGATGCCGGGAAAAGAGAGAAGGGATTCAAGGAGGATCCCACCTTGTCAGAGGACAAAACCTCTCTTGTCCTGTTGGACTTGAAATATGAATTGCTCATACTTTGCATATTATGGAATTGGTATGAAGAAACTCCTTTGGTTCAAATTGAGCTTTCCTTGGGCCATCAAGGAGCCTTTTTGTGCTAATGTGTCAACCTCTGAATTCAAGAGTCGAAGGATGTGAAAAAAATTTACTCCTTCAAACTTTGTCAACAAGGAGAGGATTCTTTGATTGGTTGGAGTCGAGTCATTGGTGATTAATGCTTTCCCTTTTGTAAATTGTCGGATGACCAATAAAGAGTCTCCAAATGCATTTAGCTTTGAGATTTTATGATCAAATGCAATTTTGAGCCCTTTCCATAAAGCCAGAAACTCTGCTTGGTTGTTGGTTCCTCTCCCAAGTCCCCACGCAAACTGAGACACGATTTTTCGATCGGGATAAAAAATGATCCTTCCTGCTCCAGCCTCCCCTGAAACATTGCTGCATTGAAGTACACTTGTTTGATGCTTATTAATTATATTCATGGGCTGCTTTATGTATTTGGCTGAAGAGAAGTGAAGTATTTGGTGCTGTAAATTAATATTTCAGATTCAACCCTAAGGCTGAAAGCTCACATGAAATAGTTACAGGAAACCTCAAGGGTGAGGTGAAATTTCTGAAGTTGCGTTAATTGCTCTACATTGAAATTTCTATATGATCAATTCAAAATCCTTGGTGGTAGACTGTACAATTTACAGACCCCCCCCCCTCTCTCTCAATCTCCACAATTCACATATGAGATTTATCTTTTCTTGACATTGACTGTTGAAGTTTTGTATCCCATAGCTCTGCATCTGTTATGTGACACATGCTCCTCTTGATTCGACACTTGTATTTAGTCCCAATGCTTAACACTCGTACATCCTGACACATGGACACACAAATTATGTTAGGTCTTTACTATTGATTTTAATGACCTTTTGATCCACATGGAAATAATGTGTTGATAATTGCTTATGGAAGAAACAGTTATCACATTTTATTGTGCACTTTGCCCTTGTACTCATTAACTTGTTTTAGTATTGTGTTCTGTTAGGTTCATTCAAAAGAATTATTATTTTATTTTCATATTTGTCACTACATCCCAACGTCATTGTTGCCCATTAAGCACATCCAGACACTACTGTCAATTACAGTGGTACAACATGTCTGCTGCCTGAGAAAATGATCCCTGGGTTTTTAGGTCTGGAATGAGAAGTTTAGTTTCAGTATTCTTTTCAAAGTTTTCTTTTGAGCTACCGAAATTGAAGAAACTGTCACTGTTTGAAATTCCAGGAGTTTATCACAAATTATTTTTCAGTAATTCTTCATGATTTGGTTATTTGTTTCTTCTGATTTCTTTCTTGCTTATACTATTTAACTGAAAGATGTAATTTGTTTCTTTTCTATGCTAGTCATTTACTCAGAAAACTCAGTTTTCTTTAATTTTTGGCAATGATTTACGATAATTTTCCATAATATCCTTCTGTGAAAGTGCCTGTATAGCGTAAAATTTAAGTGTATGCCATGTATATTTATGGGGCACTATTTTATTTTTGTCAATTTGACTGTTTTGTGAAATGTATACTTTGTTGGCAGCTTCTGATGATTCAGTTTCTGATCATCTTATGCAGAAAGACAAACAGAACAGCTCAATGGGGCTATCTTCAAACAGCAATAGCAGTGAAGGACTTCAGCTTTGTGTCTTTGACATGAGAAGAGGACAGCATGAAGGTCAAGAGCTTGATAAAATTCTCTTTTTTCATCCCACGAGCTGTCCTCTTACTAGCCAGCTTTCTGTCATTGGACTCGGTGAAGGCCTCATTACATTCACTAGGTTGGTAATTCGGAAAATGGCAGCCATTCAAGTTTTCTATCTTTTGCTGTAACTTCCTAGTTTAGAAAAATTGTAAAAACTTGTGTTATTCTATTGTACCCTTTCAGTTACAAGAGATGACCTGCATGGAAAGTTAAGAAAATAACTAAAAAAGATATTGGCTACTAGCTGGAACTACAAAGGATTGGGTTTTGAAACCATTGTGAACTTTTTATCTTCTGTTTTGAGCATTGTATTTACATTTATATTTATAATGATTATTGACAGTGGACACTGCACATGTGACAGAACTACTTGTCTGGGCATTGTGATATAAGAAGAATGGAACACCAATGTGTTGAATCCAGTTAGAGAGTGAGGGTTCTGCCTAGTCCATGATGTCTAGACTAACAGACAGACCCACAGATTTCACTTTAGCAGATTTTAATTATTTCCTATGTATTGACTTAGGGAAAATTTATTTTTCCTAAAGTCAATTTATAATTTGATCCCAACCTATTATTTTAAATTATTCACAGCCTTGTAAGTGCTTTGTCGGGCCTAGGTCAAATTATAAAGGGGAGATAAGGCAGCTGGTGGAGTAAGTTCGAATTGACATCAGATGTGTGTGCTCTTCACCAATTGAGGGTAGCAAGTTTCGGCTCCAGGGTTTCATCTTCAGCGCAGACCTGCATATGGAGAGAGCACGTATGACCCTCAGAATTTCCAGATCGACTTTTCCAGCAGTAGCACAGAAGGTTGTACGAGTTGTACAGATTCTGTACTGCACAGCATAAGGAGGCTGAGAGGGTAAGGCTGAGTCCAGTTGGGCGCAAAGGGGTTTTGGAGGGTTGCTGAGTGTTAAGGGATGTTTTCCCTCACCTATGTAATTTTTCGGTAGAGACCAGTTGCTGAAGTTAATAATAAGAGAACACACACTGTGCAGGTTTTCCCCAGTTGAATTTTGGTGTTTATATTTTAATGTGCTTGTGTCTTCAGAGTTTATTTCTGCTGCAAATATTCAGTTAAAATACTAAACATATTTAGTAAATGCATTTGAAAGTTTAGTTTTTAGTTCTTTCATTTCAGAAAATTTATTAAATTAGTAGCTGGGTATTAACATCTAACATGGTATAAGAGCTTAGTCTCTGATTGAAGACCAGAAAGCTGTGTTTACTTCCTCAGGAGCAGGTTAAAGATAGAGAAGGCGGAATTTATCAGTGAGCACCCTCACTAGGGTTTTTCAGAAATCGACCTGTGGTAGGGTTTTCTTGGAGCTTCTTCGTGTAAGGGTTTTCTGAGCAGATTGAATAGCAGCATGGCATATTTGGTGCTTTGAGGATTGCCTTGATGGGGCCTTAAATTTTTGTTCTTGGAGGGAGAGGATTGGTGTAGTGCTAGAGGAGCAAGGAGTTTGGGAGTTTGTGGATTGTTCACTAGCCCAACCAACAAACCCTCAACAGCTGGCTCAACACAATAAGAAAGACGCAAAGGCCAGAAGAACTATCCTTAGACCTCACCTGTCCAAGAAGAAGACAACTCAGGCCATGTGGGCAGCGATCATAGGGCTGTACTAGGGTTCGAGTGAGGCCAAGAAGCTGGTACTCAAAGACAAACTCATAAACATCAGGGTGGCGATGTCGGAGTCTGTGGTCTCATATCTCACTAGGTTCATCTGAGTGAGGGACGAGCTAGCTGGAGTTGGGGAGACAGTCTCGGACAAAGACCTTGTCAATTTTATGTTGTTGGGTTTTCCAAAAGTCATGGGAAAACTTTATTGATGTAGTGAGTGGTAGAGAGAAGCTTCCAGATTGGGAGCGACTATGGAGTGACTGTGTCCAGGAGGAGATCTGGAAGTAGACCAGATTTGGGTCTCATGTTAAGATCGAGGTGCAGAACCTTGCCCTAGCTGGTAAAGGGGGCAAGGCCAAAGGAAAGAAAGGCGTAGGAGGGGTCGAGTCCAGCTCTAGAGGCGAGAAGAAGAAAGATCTAAGTAAGATAAAGTGCTTCTCTTGCCATTAGTTCAGACACTACACGAAATTTCTAAACAAGAAGAAGTGGTCCAAGAAGGACCAAGTGGCAACATCAACAAAGGTGGAGGAGTCTCTTCTCACTTTGAGAGGGAGTTCTCGCTCATAGCTTGCATGAAAAGCTCAGTGGCTAGCAACATGTGGTATATTGATCGTGGAGCATCCTGTCATATGACTGGGAACAAGTAGTATTTTAGCTGGTGGATTGAAAAGGACATGCAATTTCACATAGAGTTAGGAGATGATGGCAGGTACCTAGCCAAGGGCGTGTTGAGAGGGAGTCCGGGAATCCTCTCTACCTCAGAGATGTCCTCTATGACCCATGTTTGAAGAAAATTCTTGTTTCAGTGTCAACCCTAGAAAACGAGGGCTATGAGGTTATCTTTAGCAGAGAAAAAGCCTTTATCAGGCCTTCCAACTTTGGAACAACCAAGCAGATTGGTGTTAGGGTGAAGAACCTCTAGAGGCTTTAGTTTGATACAGATGCAACCTTGAGTAGCAGAGGAGGCAGTGAGCAAAGTCGTGACCTTAGGGAGCTTTGGCATAGGCATATGGGTCACTTACACCATGGAGTGTTGAAGATTCTCAGAGAGATTGCCATAGGACTGCCATAATGCAACGTAGACCAACATGACGTGTGCAAGGGTTGCATACTTTGTTGGAAAATACATTAGGGTAGCTTATTAATTTATCTTTTCCTTACTTTGACATTATTTGTGTCATTATATTATCCTTCTTCTGTTTCTGCTTATGTTCTTATAATCAAATCAATGCCAAAAGAAAAATCAATGAAGATCACATGAACACAAGATATAGGCTTCAAGCCATGGCAAAAGCCCTTCAAGGGGAAAACCTAAAAGGACTTTTCTTCTTATAGAATCAGTTTCAAAAGAGACTTCCAATACCAAGACAACCCCTACTTCCACCAACAACCAAGTTAACGAGCCAAAATTCCTTAACAAGGTCTCCAAGGACAGCGAGATAGGTTTTATTCGAACAAATGCTTTTCTAGCCTCAAGACTCTCTAATGAACTGTGGTACATCTTGTAACGTCGGACTTGAGGTAACCCTAAGTACCTCGCATGAGAGAGCTACTTCAGGCAGATAAGAGATCTTTGAATTCTTCAAGAATAAATCACCTCCTTCACAAGGATCTTCTAGCCTTCTAAGTCCTTCGCATGCCCTTAACCAACTGCAGATCAGATACCAAGATATGTGAATTTCTTGTGTTTTAATGGAGGTCGAAGTCCTCCCTTTATATAGCCTTCCAAGTGGCTCTTCAAGCCCACTCTAGGTCGACATATGCTAGTTGGCCGACTTGGTCTTTTGGGAGCATCTAGATTCTAGACACTTCTAAAAATACAATAATATTTTTCTTCGAGATACAACTGCCTGAATGGGTCTTTTACATAATGATAGTGACTCTTAACTCATTCAAACCCTAGGAGCATTCAATGGATGCTTGACCTAGTAACCAAATGACATAAGCATGAAACCTGTGCTTCATAAATAATTTTTCTCTTGTTCTTTACATCATTTTCTTTCTCCAAATAAGATTTACATCATTACATGAGTCAAATGACAATTATGAAGATCCAAACTAGTTACATTCTTCAACACACTTGGCAAGTACGCCAAGAGATCCTTCCCAGCAAAGACAACAGGGGCAAGAGCATCTTAGAGCTGGTTCATTTAGATGTTTGTGGACCATTTTCCTCTCCATCCTATATGGGATACAAATAATATGTCACCTTCATTGGTGACAACTCGAGAAAGACATGGATCTTCTTCATGAAGAGGAAAGATGTAGTCTTCTCGAAGTTTGTGGAATTGAAATCCTTGGTGGAGAACTAGACTAGTAGGAGGATCAAGGCGTTAAGGTCTGACAACAGTGGGGAGTACATCTCCATTACCTTCAAGGATTTGTGTGCCAAGGAGGGCATTAGGAGGGAGCTCACCACACCTTATAACCTTCAATAGGAAGGGGTTGCTGAGCGCAAAAATCAGAGCATTGTTGGAGCCACTAAGGAAATGTTGCATGACCAGGGGCTACCAATGTCTCTTTGGGCAGAGGCATGGAACACTGTAGTCTTTTTGTAGAACAGGAGCCCACACAGGGTGCTAGGTAGAATTACAGTAGAGGAGGCTTTCACATGCAAGAAGCCTGACATATCTCACTTCTGGAATTTTGGCAGCCTTGTTTACTTCCATGTGTCGTTTGATAACCGGAAGAAGTTGGAGCCCACAATAGAGAAGGGCATTTTTATAGGCTACAACGAGATGCCTAAGACGTATTGGATATGCGTCCCAACACTCAGAAAAACAATGATTAGGCGTGATGTGAGATTTGAGGAGGAAAGGGCTGTTAGGAAGTTTTTTGGAGCGTGAGAAGGGTGCAATACAAGAGGAGGAGCAACAAGATCCCAAGTAGAAGGCTCAACCAGTTCCTCAAACTTCATCACAACCAATAGTTGGGTAGGCCGAGTAGTATGTAGAGGAGGAGAGAGTGCAAGATGAGAGAGAAGAGCGAGTGGAGCCCACTCAACTTGTGATCCCCAACACAGGGAGAGGACAAGCCAAGTGGGTAGATCGGTTGATCAGGGAGGTTCAGGAGAGAGTTGGAGCTCCCAACTCCACATTTAGATAAAGTATATAGCCATAGAGATATACGAGGTACATGGCATTGTTGACTGAGTTGATAGACTCTGAACCTTCTTGTTATGAGGAGGTAACCTCACAGCAGGTATGGCAAGATGCCATGGTGGAGGAGTTTTCCTCCATCCTGATGAAGGACATATGGGAGATAGTGCCAAGACCGGTTGGAAAATCAGTGGTTGGTTGTTGTTGGGTGTATAAGATCAAGCACGAAGATGATGGGAGTCTGGAGTAGTGCAAGGCTAGATTTGTGGCCAAAGGGTACTCTCAGGTCGAAGGGATAAACTACGATGAGACATTTGCACCCGTGGCCCGATACTCGTCCATTAGGATCATATTGGCGATTGCAGCACGGATGGGGTAGAAGATCCACCAAATGGACGTAAATACTACCTTCCTTAACTGAGTTATTGAGGAAGAGATATATGTTGAGTAGCCTGAGGGGTTGAGAACATTAGTAGAGACACACATGTTTGTAGTTTGAAGAGAGATCTTTATGGGCCCAAGTAGGAACCGAGGGCTTGGTATGCTTGGATAGACAACTACCTTCTAGGATTGGGCTTCACTAATAGTGAGACGGATCCCAACTTGTACTAGATTGTGGTTGGAGGTGTTTCGATCATTCTAGTGCTCTTCATGGATGACTTGATATTGATAGGAGCAGATGGCCTGATCCAGGATTGCAAGAGGGACCTTGCAAGGGAGTTTGAGATGAAGAACTTAGGATTGATGCACTATTTCCTTGTGTTGGAGGTATGGCAAGTTGATGGGGAGATTTTCTTGGGACAGGGCAAGTACAAGCAGGAGATTCTCAAGAGGTTCCTCATGTAGGATCGCAGGCCCATGACCATGCCTCTAGTCACAAACTTGAGAAATGTGGATGTTACCAGAGCAGAGCGAGTTGATGCCACTCTTTACAGGCAACTTATAGGGTCGTTGATCTATTTGGTGAACACATGGCTGGAGATTTGCTTCGCAGTTAGCTAGTTGATCCAGTTCATGGTTGAGCCAACTAGAGTGCATTGGGTTATTGCCAAGTACGTGCTGAGGTATTTGAGGGGCACAACAAATTATGTGTTGTTGTACATGCAGGTTGGTGGAGTGAGGCTTCAGGGCTTCATAAATGCATATTGGGCAGGGGGTTTAATAACAGTTATAGCACTTTAGGTTGCACCTTTAGTGTTGTGTCAACAACTGTTTCCTGGTTCAGTAGGAAGCAAAGATTAGTGGCCCTGAGCTCAACTGAGGCCGAATACATGGCTGCCAGACATGTAGCTTGCGAGGCCATTCTTTTGAGGACTAGTTGTTGGGTTGTTCAGTCAAAAATTGGATCCCACAATCATACCTGTGACAATCAAAGTTGCATTAAGCTTTTTGAGAATTCGATTTTTTATGACTGCCCCAAGCACATCGAGATCCGGTACCACTATATCAAAGATTGTGTTTAGAGGGGTAAAGTCAGGCTCTAGTATGTGCATACATAAGGGCTGACAGTAGATATTTGACCAAGGCATTAGCAAGGGGCATATTTGTCTACTTCAGAGATAAGTTGGATGTAGTATAGGACGCCTTCCTTTCTAAGAGGGAGTGTTGAATGGAGTTAGAGAACAAGGGTTCTGCCTAGTCCACGATGTCTAGACAAGCAGAGGGATCGACCGATTTCACTTGAGTAGATTTTATTTATTTCCTATGTATTGACTTAGGATTTTATTTTTTATTTTTCCTAAAGTCAATTTATAATTTGATCCTAGCCTACTATTTTAAAGTAATGACAATGTTGTGGGACCCAAGTCGAATTATAAAGGGGAGATAAGGTAGCTGGTGGAGTCATATGCGTATGTTCTCTTCAACAATTGAGGGCAGCGAGTTCCAACTCTAGGGTTTCATCTTCAGTGCAGATTCACAGAGGGAGAGAGGTTGTATGACCCTTGGAATATCTAGATCAACTTTTCCAGTAGTAGGCTGTGGGTACTTGTGAAGAGTAGTTGCACAAAAGGTTGTATGAGCTGTACGAATTCTGTACTGTGCAACCAAAGGAGGCTGAGAGGGTTAGGCCGAGTCCAATTGGGTGCATAGGAGTATTGGAGGATTGCTAAGCATTAAGGGAGGTTTTCCATAGTCTATGTAATTTTTTTGTAGAGACCAATTGCTAAAGATAATAATAAGAGAACACACACTTTGCAGGTTTTCCCCAGTGGGGGTTTACTTGGGTAAATTTTTGGTGTTTATGTTTTAATGTGCTTGTGTCTTAAGAGTTTATTTCCGTTGCAAATATTCAGTTACAATACTCAACATATCTGGTAAATGCATTTGAAAGTTCAGTTTTCAGTTCTTTCATTTTAGAAATTTTATTAAATTAGTAGCTGGGTATTAAAATCTAACACAATGCCTATTATATATGACATATATGCTGGAATGCATAGAAATTGATTTGATTTGTTTATAAAAATGGTTCAACAACCACATAAATTGACAAGTGCCTTATATGGAGTTGAAAATATATGAAAAGAAAGCAAGTAGGGAAATGAAACTTTTTGATTCCTAATACTCTATTTCCTATCAAGCCTGCACCAAAAGCAAGAGTTTAAGAATGGTAGAATTTCTTACACAATTGAACACAAGTAATGGGTACTGTTGTTGCCGCCTGTCACACACACCTAAGTTAGTGAGAAAAAACCCTTAACTCCACAAGGTGTGGCTTGGTGGCAAAACTAAGAGATGGGGCTGTCACCTTTTCCCAACTCTCTCCGTTTAAGCTCTCTCCTACGCAAGCTAAAGGGGGTGGCTCTTAAATGAAAAACTAAGTTAAAAAGGTGATATAAGGTTTTTAGGAGATGTCAAGATTAATTTGGATTACTTGAGATTATGAGCAAATATAATGAGCAATATGAAATGAAATATACTTCAATAACCATCAACACGTAAATAAAAATTGATCATATAAGACCAATGCCTTCAATATTGCTTTAAAATAAATAATACTTGCTCTAAAATGAAATGTTCAAAGTGAAACACAAGTAACCCTGTCAATCAAGAAGATGCTAGCAAGATTTAAAATTGCTTCCAAAGAACTGCTTTCAAAATATAATCATTCACAAATCTAAAGCATGTAAGGAAGCAATATAGAATGAATTGCAACAGAAACAACTTAAAACTTTACTTGCAAAAATGAACATGATTATATGTAAAGTTTTGTAGATGTTCTATGCTAAGAGCAATTTCACTTTTCTCACAGCAATCATACAAGTAGTTAAGCAAAATGCAGATAGAACATATAAGCAGATCTTACAGAAGACAAATCAGAAACAGGAAAAATGTGTGTGTTCGTTTCGGCGGTCAACAGGATGCTTCAACCAGCAAAGTCTCCTTTGGTCAACCAGCCCAGATGTGTCACAACAACCCTCCAACCAGTAGATGAGTCAACCCAAGTCAATTCTGCAAAAGTCAACGCTGTCCTGAAAAGTCAACGCAGGGGCAGCAAGCTAAAAGTCAACGCAGCAGCAAAACGGTCAACTCTTTGACTTCGATTTTTGTGCCAGGTAGTACGGCCTTCAAAAATCGAACTTCCCACAAATTTTCAGCTTGATTGGACCAAGGGTTGACCAAAGTCAACGCTGGTCAAACTTTCTGCAAAACCCTAGCAGCAGAAAATCCGTACAGTCTGTCCTCTTCATCCTTCCCACGTGTGGCTGAATTCGTCCTCCAGGTAGCTTGTATTCTCTAAGATGAGAGAGGAAGATGTGAGTTGAATTGTGTTCTTATTCTCTCCAACTTTTCCTGTATTTATATCCATCAATGAGGGTGTGTGACACATCTGTTGGCATGTGAGCCTACATGACAAAACTGGCTGACCTTGCACATATAATTTATTAAGAATAATAAATTCAAAATATAAGTTCTGCTCATCGGATTAAGACTATTTTTATATGGATTTTACACCTCTCAGAAGGAGGAATCCAACAAAAATATTAGCCTCTTAATCTGAGTATCAGAACATGGAGTTTGGACCTAGTTGTCCAAATTTAACACTCCCTCTCAACTAGGGAGAACTCCATCTATTAGTGCAATCAACATCGTGAGTCATCCCGCCAAAACTTGCTTTGCTGGCTTCTTTATTTCAGAACAGAAGTGGGTCAGTCACAAAGACATCATCCCCCGACTGAGACATAATCAGTCCAGAGGTCCAAGACCTCACAAATCTTGATCCCAGATCAAGTGGTTGGACCATGCCATCCTAGATAGAGAGTACGGCAATCTCTGATGCGTCCATCAGTCTTTGCTAATAGTCTCTAGCTTTTCCACACCTCATTGGCCAAATGAGAGGTACTTTCCATGAGCCCTGAACTCAATGGGTA